>VYZU01008529.1:0-16679 GCA_013401355.1 Ceyx cyanopectus
AATAAATCTAGGAAATGGAAAGAATGAGACACAATCATTTTTATCACTAAAGTTTCTAAATAAACTTTTTATAAAATAGCAAATCTATCAGCTGAAGTTTAGAGAAAATCTAGAATAAATTTGTAGCAGTTTGAACAACAAATAGTTGTTTTAACCATCCTCATTAACAATGTCTTTGAAACTAGAAAAAAATGCTGAGAGCTATGTTAATTGCTTTTTAGTTGCTGATGGTTAACTTTATATTGTCCATCTAGCTCAGATGAAATTAGAGATGCTCTGCATAGAAAAAAAACAAGAAAATTAAAAGAGAAAAAAATCCCTGCCAAAAATATATATATATTAACTTCTGTTAATGAAAATCTAATGCTAATTTAAAATCACAAACAAATATTAAGTGGAATTTTGTTACTGTGCAGAAAGAAAATATGAATGTACACAGGGCATAATGGAAATGGTGACAAATTTGTAGCCAGAGGAAGCTAGGCAGATAACCCCCTGCAGTAACTAGAGAAGCTTAATTCAATTTTTTCCTCCTCTTCATCTTTAGCACTGAAGTTCTTCTTTATGTGACTTTTTCAGACTAATTAAAACATCATTAGTAGGTGTTTTGCATACTACTTGTAACTCAAAATAANTTCTTCTTTATGTGACTTTTTCAGACTAATTAAAACATCATTAGTAGGTGTTTTGCATACTACTTGTAACTCAAAATAAATTGAAGATACTTTTATCTCATTTTATGAAAATATGCCTAAATAATATCCATAGCTATTGTATGCACATAAAACCTGCTGCTGCTTTCAGAATCAAGGTGGAAGACAGTTCCAGAGAGATAATTGTTGCTATTTATAGGGAATGGGTTCCATTAAAAATAAAAGTTAAATGAGGAAGTTAGTTCCTTCCTGGGAGAGAAATTTACATGTCTTTGCAAAGTGACAGCTTTCAATAGCAACAAAACCTAAATTTAACCTTGCTATATAATAGACCTCCTTCCTTATTAAATGTGTTTTTTGGACTTAATAAGATAAACCATTCTTACAGTTTATTTCTGTCCATGGTTGGCTTCCCATCTAAAGCAAAGATTTCTGGAACATCAGAGAAAAAATTCTTTCATCCATTTCACAGTTTTAAAATTATGAAATATATATTCCTATATAAATGCTAAATTCTGACTACCAGTTTCTTGGTGGAATAGATCATTGAAATCCACTCTAACTTTGCACCTTCCAACTTGGAGATGCAAATAATCCAAGGGTGAAAATAAAAGAAAAAAAAACCCAAACCAACCTGTAAACCTAAGAAAAAGTTTAAATCCACTTTTTTTTTCCCCTTCAGCTCAGACCTTGAGGTAAACATGCAGAGATACTTTTATAAGGAAAAGGATTAAATTAGAAGTTGCAATGAAGCCAGATGAAGATGAGTTCTATTGCAGGAAGTTCATGCTCAGTGGCAAACCCACACCTACCTGCCACAGAATATGCAAATATAGTCAAATAGATGCAAAATATTTTATTAAAAATATTTTTCTAGATGAAGTTGACTACTACTGAAGTTACTAACTTTAAATTGGAATATTTGTGACAGAAATAACCCATTAAATTCTGAAAGATCTGCAGAAACAAGCACTTTTCTGACTAACATTAGATCAAGATTCTCAGTCTAATGGGTGTTCTGTTTAAAATCTACTTTTCAGAAGATGCTATTTATAAATACATTTTCTGGATTATCATTTCAAATTGGGTGTTCTGAAACAAGCTGATGTTCAGCTTTGCAGAGAGGGTAGCTGAGGGGAGAAACTTCATGCAGTTCCAAATGCCAACCCCTCCATTGATAATTCTTGTTAAAGGGGAGCTCTCAAACAGAACCTTTTAGAGGGGATGTGAAGAACATCAAAAGGCTAGAAAATCTACATAAAGAACTACAGAGTGGTAAGAAATAATCATTAATGATAAAGTCTTCTAGTAAACTGCATTTTGCACTTGCCTCAGAAATGCTAGAACTACAAACAAAAACACAGCACTGAAAGGACCTTAACCAAAGGTCGTAATTGTATTTTTGTGTTCCCTGTTCTTTAGGTATTGGATGATAGTTGGATTTCATTCTGACACTAGCATATCTTACTTTTCTCTGTTTAATTCTGCATGGAACACTCTGGATGTTTCTAGACTGGTGGGTTTTTTTCAGGCAATAAACCATCTTTTTAAAACACAGTGAAAAATAGCTTACAAATTGGTGACAGCAGGTTGCTGAAAATAATGGAGCACAAGTGACAGAGGTAAGGAAGAAGAAAAGTCTCCAAACTACAGCAAAGCCAGACCTCCCTCCATGAGATCTACCTCAAGAGAAAATCTCCTCAACCCAGCAATTCATCCCCTTCTATCTTCCTCAGTGCATGCCTTCCCTTCAAAACAATCCTGCCCAGGAGATACCCCAGTGCTGGTTTAATTACAACTCACAAAAGAGAAAGCAACAGATGTAGAAACATATTTTAGGTATTTATTAAATATCTGCTGAATTGTTCTAGTCCTGTTGGCTCATTAATGAAATCTCTGTGGATTAACCACTGATTCCCAACACCTTCATCTACAAAGATGCAGGGAAGATTTGCATTTTCACCTTATGTACACTCATTAGAATTTCTTTTATATGTTACTAATTATAAGCCCTTACACTTCTTTGCTCTTTTCTTCTTGGGAAGGCCTGAAAGAATTGCTGATTATATTAAAAAACAAAAGGATATACAAAGGAACCACTGGATAAATACATCCAACTATAAAGTTCTTTTTCAAACTGCTGAAGGTTAAGAAGTATCAACTAACAAATATAGCAAAAACAAATGGGAAAAAAAAGGGGGGGAAAAAAGCCTCAGTTCTTGGAAAATGAAATGATGATTTTGCTCAAATGTCAAGGTTAATTTTGGTCCCACAAAAATATTGAATATTTCATTTATAGAAGGGAAGGCTAAAGCCTGATCCCCTGGCTGCTCTGACTAGTAAAATGCTCACCTAGACTATCAGGGCCTAAGTAATTAAAAATGTTCAACTTCCTTTGGCTTGGGGGAACAAATTATTGTGGGACATTGGGAAGTTCATAGCTGCAAATCCATTTTGATTTTGGGACTCACTTTTGCTGTCCCACGTGGGCTAATCTCTGCCTGTTCCATCACTAGTGAGTAAAACTGACAGGAGACTCTCAGTCATTTCATCACCAGAAGAACTGATTCATTTTCTTCAGAGCAGCATTCCCAGCAGTGTCATTTACCACAGGAACTGCCTTGGGAAATAATTGTAATAATGGCTTGAGATGTGGCTGGGGGAATAATATAACTAGACAGGCAGAAAAAAATCTGTACTTAAAAGTCCAAAACAATTGTGACTAATGAATGGTAAATGCAAGCAGAGCTCTACCTGATCCTCTGCGTCTTGGTAATGATCTGTGGCAAAGCTTTGGGAAAAACTCCTTTTTGACACTTGGTGGTATCTTCTGTTTAGGAACCAGGTGTCAAACTTAACAGAATTTCCAATATATTTGTACAAACTACACCACTGCACTAATTTTTAGTGCCTGCATCCTCCCTGTTCAGAATGGAAGCTGAAAGATTCCATTTCTGCTACTGAAGCTGTACAGAAAGGTTTGAAAGCAAAACTTAACAAGAGCAGACTCAGGTTTGCAGCTCAGTGATAACAAAAGTTTGCTAAGATATGGAAATGCTGCACTGTGGTCTCTTCCTCTTGGATGTGAACAAAATACACCCTAAACTAGAGAAAAACTGAGTGAATATCAGGAAAAACTGTCATGTTCAGTCTCATGTGAGTGTCCTCATCTTTCAGAGGTGCTGCTCTCTTGGCTCCAGAGAAGCCATGAATATCTACAGCTGCCAGTGGTTGAATCTGCTACTGACAGAACTGGCATTGACTTACTTCTCCCAGAGCACAGAAAAAGAGCAAAGATCAACATATTTATATTCCCCTTTAAATCACTGCAGTCTCAGAATCCTGACTGCACACAGGATGGGGGAAAGTTCATACAGTTGATGTGATCAAACAAATAAAAGTCTAAGTTTTATCTAGGTGACCCACCTCTCTGTTCTGGATCATTACCACACTGATGATTTTTCTACAACTAAAGCCAGTCACATTCCACACGAATGAGTGAGAATGGTCAGGAGCAATGAGTCCTTCATGATGCATAATTTCAAGAGTACTGCAGAAACCACCCTAGGAAATTCACACTTTTAAAGTGGTTTAGATATGAGAAGAACCACTTCTGTGAATATGAGAGACTCCTGAATAAGAAACGTTCTTCACCTTATTATTAAATTATTATATCAAGAAGACTCCTTCAAAGATGTATCATCTTTTAATACTATTAGCTCTTCTTTTTCCTTTTCCCTTGTTAGCTTGCACCAGAAGAGATGAAATAGACATGAAATGAACATGAAGCCTGTTATTAAAATGCTTCTTAAACACTTAACATGCTTGGAGCACTGTCCTCCTCTCTAGGAAGCCTGTTCCAGTGTGTGACCACCCTCTCAGCACTGGAAGAAATTAATTCCATTTTACTCTGGAAAGCTGTTGGTGTTACACATCTGGAGAGCCACATCACAGCTCTTCACAGGCTGCATCCTGAGCAGCTCAGCTGGGGAACTTTAAACTCTACCAACTGTTGAATTCTGTTTGTCACAATCTTATGACAGGAAAGGTTCAGATGTCCTGTTCAGATTCAGATGTGACAAGAGGAAACATTTCTTTACTGAGAGGGTAATCAGATAATATTCCTAGATATTCCTGGGAGCTTGATGCCCTCAGTGCATGCTGGCAGTGTTTAAAAGGCATTTGGACAATGCAATGATGTGCTTTAGCTTTTGGTCACCCCTGGAGTGGTCAGGCAGTTGGACTAGATTATCCTTTCCACCTGAAATCATCTATTTTACTCCCAATCTAATTGCAGGTTCTTCAATTATAAAAATGTAAAACACTTCTAATCTATTTCATTGTCACATATGTAAGAAAACCCTGTGCATAATGTGGGAAACATCTTAGTGTCATTTTGAAAAGCAATGACACTAATTAATTTCACAGCCATCAATCTCTCCCATGATTTTGAGGTCTTAGAAAGGAGAAGAACAAAGCAGTGACAGCTGTGCAGTGAGTGCATTCCTACTCACTGCTCTCTCAGAAAATCCCCAACATTTAGATTTCATTCCAGTTTAACTGAAATGCTCCTGACTATTAAGAAGTGCAAAACAATTAATGAAATTCTTGGGGGGAAAAAAAGGCTATTTCCTGCAGCTCCTGGTACTAATGTAACACAAACCCCAACTTTCCTAGGCTTATTCAGGGTGTTTTAGAGCTGTCTGAATAGCTTGGTTGAATGGCTGTAGAATTCTCTCAATCAAAACAGAGAAGATAAAGTTGAGCACAATGAGGTGGTTTCTAATAGTAGTTAAATTAGGATACACCCGGACTAGCTGTTTTGGTTTTTTCACAAGAATATTGTCAAAATCTGTCTCAGTAGGTTGACTTTTTCTAAAAAAAGAGCTAAACAAGTGATAAAAATGCCTTGCTCTTCCAGATCTTTTCTCACTACAGTTAATCTGAGTTTCTCCCACTTCTTCCAAAATACGAGTCTGGGTCATAGTGAGGGAATTGTGATTCTCAAGGAGCACTGATGCAGTTGAAGGTTTTAGTTAAAGAACTGCTATTTATATTTCACATTTCCTCTTGATTTTCTCTTTTTTGTTTTCAATTGTTATTCTGTGAATTTCCCTGGTGTTCCATGCAAGTTGTACACAGCAGGGTGACCTACTTTTGATTTACATTCTATAAAGGATATAATCTTCAGTATGAAGTCTATATTGTATTATTTTTTCTGCTTTTATACTTTTTTTTTTCCCCCCAATGATTCCTATAATGAGAAAAGTCCCATCACCTCTTATCAGCTTCACACATATTTCCTACCTTGTTGGGAGCTTTCTTTTAAGGAAGTTATTTCTTGATTCTCTGTTCAAATTAGAACCAAGTAGCTGGACAAAAATGCTAAATCCCTGAGATTTTAACAGGTATATCTGGCTTATTTTTGTGTTACATTTTAAAGATTTCCTAGCAATGCTGTCACAAGTAAAACAATTTGCAGTTTGGGATTTTTAATGGTTTTCTCATTCTTCCAAAATATTCACAGCTTGAGACAAGTTCTACAGTTTGTTAAGGACCTGGAAGATTGATACCTCTCTTCTCCTGTTTTAAAAGATCAAATTTGTTCTCAAAAAGCAGCTGGTGAATTATCAATAATTTTCTTCATGTGCTTGAAAATGATTGAATCAACATAATCACATGCTGCAAATGAACAGGTGCTGGGAACATGGCTACAGCCATCTCAGAAAAGATCCAAGCAGGCTGAATAAACTAAGTTAGAAAAAGTAACCTTTCCAGCTTCCCATCAGTTTTAAAATACTCAGACTTGCTGAAAATTCTCTTATTCAGAAATGAAGAACAGTTTACCTTCAATTAAGCTCTTATAATGCTCCTTGTAACCCACAGTGTTGAGAGAAGACTGGTGGGTTTATCCCAATCATCCTGGGAAACAGCACTGAGAGAAAATTCAGGGTGATTTATGAAGGCCTGTTTTATTTGCTGTATCTCTACACCTTTGTTTTAAAACAAACCTAGGATTACTATGATTTTTTAATGCAAAGCTATCTTTGGAAGCTCGAATTTCTTCTTATTAACATGAGGGTAGAAGGTAAGAACACATGGTTTCTCCTCTCCTTTAAGAGCAAAGTTCAGTGTTCTTCTGCAAATCACACTCACCTGATCTGAGCAGCAGCTGCTCCATTATCACACCAGTCCTACCACTGCTAAACTGACCTTTCTGTCAACACCATGAAGATTTTTACACACTGCATTTTAAAATACCCAAGACAAACACTAAAGGCAACATGTGCTTATCTTACTCTAGGAGCAAAGCTGTATCACTATACACATTTTCCCTTGAGGCAATGTGATGAGTAAAACACACAAACAGATGCTATACATTCTCTCTGGCATAAGCTTGAAACCATTTTCTGTGTTCATGGTGATAGTTATCCCAAACTTAACAGAAAAAAACACTTTTTCAGCTACCCTTCTCAGTTCTCATTTCCTAGGTGAGGTCAGAAATACTTTTTTTTGCCTAATACAAGGTGACATCAAAATCATAGAATGGAAAATCTGAAGATCATGGAGTGCAAACCCCCTGCCACAGCAGGAACACCCAGGCCATGCCACACAGGAATAGTGTTCCTGCCTGGCATACTGGACTCTCCTTCCCCCTCAGAAGGGAGTCACAACTCCAGCCCTTCCTTCTTTCTTGTGTGTTTGTGCCACAAGCTGTGGACAATGTGTGGGCTTGCCCACCCCCTGCACCCTCACTGGGCTGCTCCTTCTCCCCCAGGGCCTCCCATCTGCTCTTCATTGGTACTGGGGGACTGAGGTGGGCGAGGGGGGAGTTCATCTCTGCCACGAGCGGGAACTTACCTCCACGGATTGCACTGCTCCAGAGCCTCTGGTTTGCCAGGAGAGGGTGCCGGCTCTCCCTGGGCCTGGCCTCTTTCTGAGGGCCCCTCCCGGTCGTGTTGAGGGAGGGAGCGCAGGGCCCGGCTCCCCCAGCCTGGCTCCTCCTCGGCCTTTCCTCTTCCTCTGAGGGGATCCCCTGCCCGTTCCCCGTGCCAGGCGGGGCCATTCCCAGCCCGAGTCGCCAACCCCGGCAGGGCAGCGGAGCGCGGGGCCCTGTGCGGGGCGGAGGCCGCGGCTCGAAGCCTCCTGAGGCGGCAGCGCCAATGGCGGCTCTGCCCGCACGCGCCCCTCAGCCTCAGCCGCCTTCCCGCCCTCGGGCCGACAGCGCCCCGGCCACAGCGGGGCAGTAAAGAGTTTACAAGGCCAAAAAGCCCATTTCTGTGTCTACCTATTGATCTCTGAATCACTTCACAGAAAGATGAAGCCAACCTACCCTGAGTGTGGACAGAGATCTTGTTCTGCCATCCATGTGGAAATCACACCTCTGAACACTGGAATCATCTCAAAGACATCCACTTACAAAACCACTCACAGTAACACAAAAAACTTGAAAACACAGAAACAATAAAAAAACAGAGGGAGCTCCTGTTACAGTCCATGAGAAACTGATTTTTTCTCTACTTGTAAGAGAAAGAGTTCAGGGAATAGTTTTCTCCATCTCCATTTGTACCTCCTTCCACATCTCCCAGCTCATCCCACCCTATTTACCTTCCCTCTGTTTCCTTCTGTATCTCTATTCTGTATTTTTCACACTCTTCTCAAAAGTTTGGTTTCTAGTGCACATCACTTTCAAGAATAATTTATAGATGAAAAAGATTAAATGATTGGCTCTGTAAGAACATCTCAAAAATAGCAGTTTGTGGAAGGTCATCCTGTAGGATCATTCTGTTTCTTGGTACAGTTGTCAGTATGGAAAATCCCCCCTAAATTAGTCCAGTTCTCCTGTTTATGGCAGCTTTTTTAACAGCCTAAGGGGAATCTTCAGTATTTTCAGCCAACTGAGTCCTATTTTGCTTTAATATTTATTTTATTTCTTTTTCTACAACAGTACAGTGTGCCACACTTCAAAGATGGCCAGCAGACAGAAGTGGTCTCCTGAAGATGAAAGCTGGCATAAAAGTAGTCAAAACCCACCTCTTTCAATAAAAATACACACTATACTGTTGCCAATGTGATATACATTTTAATTATGAATTATTTTTGTATTTCTCCCTCAGTTGACCCTGGATTTCACCCTTGACATCTGACCTCCCTGACTGGTCTCTAATGGTGAAGCTGCTGTGGGCAGCTATAAAGTGGTTTCCCTGGAAACAGAAACTTTGATCTAGTATGTAAAAGATTTTGAAATGTTTCTGTTGCCACTGACTAACAGCCAGCATTTTTCATAACTTTCCAGAAAAACCCAAGAGATGACATTTTTTTTTCCTGATTAATAGCAGCAGTCTTAAAAATGTTAAAGTACCAGGATTCCTTCTCCCCACCTCCAAGCTGTTTATCACTTCTGTTGAATATGAGGCATAATTTAGTTTAGATCAACACACTTTACAAGGATAAAACCAGATTTGTTAGCACACACTGAAGGTATTTGCTTAATTTGCAGTAAGACCAGAGTATCTACTTAGATTTAAAGGAACTTCTAGAGATTAAAATTTGCATCCTCCATTAGTATTATTTCCAGGATAGACATAGACATTTTTACGGCTTTCTAAATAACCCATAATACTCATTTTAAAATAAAGATCAGGGTCAGAAAAGGGTATCTGACCTTATCCATGTCCAGATAGGTCCTTGAAATCTTTTTCATCAGAGTAATTTTCTGATCAAACTTCCAAAGCATTCACTGGCACCTGCTAATAGTGAAGCACGGCCAAATAATTGTATTCTGGAAAGTATAATTCATTATTATTATTGTTATTATTATTATTAATAATATTGTATATATATAATTTCTATTCAGCCTTGCATATGCTGACACTATGTTTTCAAAAGCTGTTTTTTAATGCTTAGCTTAAATTTCATTTAACTGTGCATTTCACTTTGAGACTTTCATTTTAGTTCCTATCTTTCTTTTCTCTTTCAATTAAAATCTTTATTTATGCATCAGTGACTTCATTGTTTGGGAGGAGCTAAAGATAGCCTTTTTTTTTCCACTCTTTTTCTCTAGAAGAGCCCCATTTACATTCCACTTGGTTCATATTACTTTGAATTCATCAAAGATAAAGATGAAGAAGAAACTCCTAATTCAGCAGCACAGAGAGGCTTCTAAAGTCCTGTCATTCTAGAGAAAGTCTTTAATAGAAGAATTGCTTTTACTGTACTAAATCTTTACTTCACTTGATTACCCTAAAGAACTTCCCAAGCATTCATTCATTTTTATATGCAAAGTATAAGCTGATTACTTTGCATATTAAATAGAAAACACTAGTATTTTCTGCATAGAAAGATGAAGAATTTCTGGTCAGAGAAACTAAGTACCAGAGAATGTCAGCACCAGAGCTAAGAACCACAGACATGAGCAACAACAAAAGATCTGCTTCTTCAGTTACCCACTCAAATCCACATTTTTATGTTCATTAAGCATCTCTATTTTGGTTTTCTTCTTTGTTTTATAATAACCAAGACTTGTATAACCTCCTTTATATTAGAGTGCTAACTGGATCTTCCTCCAAATTATTAATATAGGAAAGTAAATTGTCAGTGACACTTGTGTTTTCAGTGTTGGCAGACTCCAGACAGAATTCACTTTCATGCTAAATGGAACTGTTTTGTAGTCTTCCAAACTTCTTCCTAACTTATATTTCCAACCCATTTTATTTTCTATTCTTCTTTAGAGTACACTGCATATTAAAGAAACACATACTGTGTTTCTAAAGAGGTAGAACCCAACAGAGTTTTTCAGTTTCTAGCATCTGCCATCCTAACACCTACTGATCAATCAATCCATTGTGTTGCTTTCCTTTCTTTTTATTTATTTCTTTATCTATTTTTTATTTATCATCACAGCAGTAATGAGTGAAGACAACTTTTCCAGTAACTGGGAAGCCTGACAGGTCTCTAGAGGAAAGAAGTTATGGTTTATCTGTAAAAACAAAGCAGGAAGGCTAAGGAATATTTGGGTTCTCAGTACAAAGCAAGAACCAGGGAATTCCAAAAGAACTGATGTGAAATAGAATGAGAGAAATTAAATGACAATAAACTGTTCCAAAACCTACCACTGTCTCCCTTGGAAAGAGACTGTTGTTGTGACACTGAGATGGAGAAAAGGTCAGTGAACAAAAACTAACACCTCTGGTTTTGTCCAGTGCCACCCCTAATAGAGAAGTTAGTATCATCTCCTCCATATGGAAGTATTTCTGCTTCAAATTCTTTGACAAATGGTAATAACTAAAAGATTTCATTAGAAAGGGCTTTGACTACAAAGTTAAGATATAAATATTTCAAAAGCCAATCTCCATTTTTTGTTATATTCATTTAAAAATGGAATCAGATTTCTAATATGATAAAGAGACTGAACAGAACTGGGTTCATACCTAAACAACTCCCTTTGCATGGCATGAGAATGAAAATTCTCTGCTAGAACATCTTCCAATCTGTAAATACTCACATATGCACTTTCTACCTGGTTGCAGTTGAATGAATCTTCCAAGGTGTCCACCAGATTTTTCAGTCACAGCAGAAATTCTTGCAGTGGTGCCATTTTTCAGGAAGACATCCTCATCTGGTGAAGAGAAAAAAAAAATCCTCCAGTTACACATTTCCAACTCCTGTGTGTTTTGGACCATGGGGGCTGTTCTTTGCTATCAGAAATTCTGTATTGATCAGTGATTATAGGCTGACAAATGACTCTGAGAACACAGAATTGAGCTTGCATGTGTTTAAACACTGCTACATCCACCTGTAGAGTTCTGCTGGAGGCAGCCCTGAGGCAGCTTGCAAGGGAATTTTTCTGTACTCCATGGTGGCTCCAGATGGAGTCAGGAACTCACTGAATCTTGTCCAATCATCCCTAGCTCGTTATCAGAATTTTAATCTAATTAAAAGACCACTATTTTAATGGAGATATGTGAGACATAGCAAAAACTAGCTAGCAAGCCATCTTTAAAACAGTCTGTCTTATGAGATTTCCAAATTCTGTTCATGATCCAGCTGGAAATATCACAGTGGGCTGCAGTTCAGACCTAAATATGTCAGCAAAAGCTGAGCCATTAGGTGGGATTAAGTTGTGAATAAGCCTTGTGCTAAATCTCTAGACATGAATACATTTCACTGAATGAGGGCTAAACCAATGCATTTGTAAGGGAAAACACATTTAGATACTGCTCTTTTCTTGGTCATTTTTTTCCCAGTCAATCCCAATTTGCTTTCAGCAGATCAGGTATTTTAGTGCTAGGAAGTTCCTGCTAAGCAGTTCATTTGTTTGCTGTTTAAAAGTCACCTTTTAAAGTCAGCTTCACTTAAAAACAACAGGAAAAAAACAGAGGCAAGATAGTTAGCATTTAATAATATTTTTTTAAAGTGATCCCTTGGTTCTGTTCCTAATATGGGAACAGTTGTTATGGATGAGAGAGTTCTTTATCTGATCAGAAAGATTCAATCCTCAGTGATCATTTCTAGATGAATGAAGCATTGAAGAATGATTCAGAGAAATTCATGTCTCTAAAGGCTGTTAACTCTTCATAATAAACCAAATAAAATGACACCACAAGTTCTCATAAGCATTCACTTACAGAGTAAAACTGTTTTGATTCTTTAAGGAAAGCAAATATTATCCTTTTTTAAAAGTTAAAAATACATTTAGTGACATATATATGTACAGCAAACAGCTGTACAGCACATTATCCTGGGTTAAAGACAAAGAATTGTTTTCCTGTATTCATACAGCAGTATTCTCAAGCCAAACCACAGGTTAAAAAGAAAATCCATTGTTTTCTTGATCCATACATCAAATGTATTCACACAATATGTTTAATATTTGTATCTAAAAATCCAGCAGGTCACACAGCTCAGTAACAGCAACCTGCTGTTGAAAGAACCCCCCCCCCCCATTATTTCTACCTGTAGTACATGTTGAAACATTATATTCACAGCTGGTTTTCATTCATTAGTTGCTAGCAAAAGCTGGGATTTGTATAGAAATGTAGTTATTTTTCTCCAGGTATTGCTAGTGCTTATACTAGACCTAGAAGCACAATTTCAACTACCACTAGGGCTCTTTTGGCATAATAATATGTAATCTGGACTAGAAAAAGATGGAACCCCAGCCCACCAGAACAGGTTATTTTCCTTTTATGTGTTTTCCACTTAGTTAAGGCCAGAGAGATTTCAGGTCACAATTCCATATGATTTCTTTTTCACTGCCTGGCACCTACAGTTTCATGTCCATGAGAGGTAAAGATTACACACCAAATGACAGCACAGCAGGTATTCAGATAAAACACAAAGACTTTGAGATTATTATGAAGGGCCAAAAACTTTTGGTCAGATGAGTAATACAGACACCACAGAGATAAAGGACAGGGAATTTGTGCTGTTGTCTGGTTGTGCATTTAGGGTGGAGCTAACAGTGAGTTATTTGAGATATCTTATTGGAGAGAAGTTATTTCCTTTAGCAATATTCCTTTCTCATGCATGTGTGGGTTTGCTAGCTGCAATTCCAGAGGTTTCACATCTGTATATGTACCTGAGGCTCTTGCTCCCTCTTAATTTCACAGCAGCACAGAAACTGCAAGCTGCAACTCCTCTGACAGGTCCCTGAGGTCTGTGTTCAGTCCTGCCAAAAGAGTTTAAAAGGTAAATACACTAGAAATTCACCTACAGCCACATCTAGACTAATCATCATTCACTGATAAGAGATTAATCTGCAGCCAGTGGTATAGATTGATCTGTGCATCAGTTACAGACACACATGCAGCACAAATACACTGGTTAATAGCAAAGAAGGTAGAAAAAAAACCCAAACCTTAAAATTCCTGGCACTACTGAATGTGCACTTTAGAGTAACAAGGACATCAGGAAAAAATGGCATCAAATGATATACAGCATGAGCTGAACATATATTACTGATAATGACTGTCATTGAGGCAGTAAATGAAGTAACTGATTAAAATACATGCTATATGCTTGTAATATAATCAACTATAGCTGCTAACTATGGGTATAAATCCAAATATCTATATTTATTAGTTTACAAAGTTAACAAATAGCATGTTAAACAGTATTTCATAGAACCCAAGTGCCTTTCCTACAGGAATTGTAATGAGCCAGGACCACCTAGTGCAAAATGATTAATCAGAGATGAAAACAATCAAGAGAAAATTTAAAAGATTCAGTTTAAATATAAAAATGAAAGTGCAATGGATTGAATTTTGGAGATCTGAAGATAAAAGTAATAATGTAAATTATTTTCCTGAGTCTGTGACAAAGAGAGTTGGGTGGGTTCCTGTTTGATGGAAGAAATAAATTCTTTTGAGTAGTGAATCTTAATATTGGCCAGGAAGGAAACTGCATCACAAAAGGAAAAAAAAAAAGAATCCATATTTCATAAGAATAAGCCAATTTATCCAAGTATATATAAATACAAGGATTTAATATATATATAATAATGGACAGAAAGATTTTATATTTCCTAATGAATGGGTGGAACTAAAAGCTATGAGGTGAGGATATGGAATGTGGACACAGAGAGAAGTAGATAAAAGCTCTGAAGCACTGAGATTGTGCTTTTCCAATTTTTCATTTCAAATTCAAGATCATGATGTAAATAGTGTTGCATTTCAAACCTTCTCATTGGCATTCATGAGATCATAGATGTACTTAAAAGGTGTACAATTTCAAAATCAACAAATATTAGGTATCACTCAAAGTATGATTAAGGTAATTAAACCAAAGTAGTGCCTGAAATCAAGGACTCTGCAGGATCTACAGGACAATTTGGATATATGCTGGGTATGAAGAGTGTCCAGAGATCCTTAAATGTGCAATTGGTGCAATGGAATAGGGACAAAGGAAAAAGACAAGCAAAAAGAATAAAATTATTACTGTGCATAGTAACTTCAGCAGAATTCTTGAGATCTCTTGATGAAGAAGGTTGGGCAGGAAAGATCCCTGGGCAATAAAATATGGGAAGATAATGCTAATTTCAGCACACAGTAAGTGACAAATAGAGTCATCCCATTATTACTATGTATGATCAAGCCATCAAAATTCAATTGGCAGCATGAACTGGGAAGAGAATGAGAGTGATCAGAATTCAATGTATGGCAGTGGCAGAACACATCAGCAAATGCAGATGTCCAGCATATCATCCTGATGTCCCTCATGGTAATGAAAGCTGTCATCAGAAACTGAGAAGGATCACAGGCTGGATGAAAACTGGATTCCAACAAGCCAGAAGGAAATCACTACTGGGCAAGAAATTGAGGCAGAGGGAGATGGTGTCAGATAAAGAGCAATGCTGATGAAGTGCTAGGAGTACCTTGAACTGACATTCAATCAGGATCATATTTTTTCTCCTTTCTATCCTGTAACTTCAAGAAATTCAATCAGTCTGTGCTGGGAAGGAAAGGAAATCTTAAGTGTAAGCAAAGATTTCTTGCAGTTAACTCCCAATTTGTTTTGAGTTTCTTCTTCTGTTCTTAGCATCACACATAGATTATTTTAATCACATTTTAAGCATGATCACGCACTTAACTCAGTGTACTTTGGCTTTAATACAGCAACAAAATCATCAAAGATTTGAACTGAAGAATAACCTGAACTACAGCAGCTTTCAGCTGTCTAAACACAGGCATCTAGTGTTCTTTTAGGCACTGAGGACCTTGTCAGGGCTGCAGCTGCATCCTCAGAAGGGCCCAGGTTGCCCATGAAGACTGTTTTGCATGTGCCAGCAGATGGCACAGAACAGCCCGGGCTGCTTTCAAGTGGCAAAAATCTATGTTCAGACAAGTTAATCCTTCTGGGATGATTTACATGCCTAGAAAAGCCTGATTAGACAAAATGATTGGGAAAAATGATTTTATTTTATTTTTAAATGTATATTGAGCATGAGTATTTGTTGCTAAGCAATCATTTTGTATTATCATCTGTATTTCACACAGAAATCAGTCATATCAGCATGAACTCAGGAAAGCTGCTGAGGAGGAGCAACTTGTCCCATTCTTGGTTTAGTTGTGCTGCTGAAAATGCAGGTCTGAACCCCTTTACCTTCAAACAAGCTGTTTTCCCACTTCAAAAAATGAGAAATGATGCTGTGTTCAGCAAAGATTTATTGAGACACTCACCCCAAAGTCAAATCAAATGTGAAAAGAATTCATACATACATAATGGGGTTCAAATCCTCAGTGCTGAGGACTTGCAGGTATCTTGGAATGTTAGAACCCAGTCCCTGCAGGGTCCTTGTGCATGTTGGAGAGAAGCTGAGCTACTGCTGGAGAAATAAAGTGGAAAGTGCAGGGAAAAAGAGAAGGAAAGATGAAGTCACACAATATTTCTCATTTTTCCTTCAGTGGAAATTAGCAGTGAAGGGATGAAGGGAATGAGGATGACTTCAATGAAAAAGCACTGAAATAAAAGCTAAGATTGAAAACAGAAGAGTTTAGTGGAGGAAATCCATCATGAATGCAGAGAGTCCAGTGAGAGTGCTGAGAGCCCAGCCTTTGATTTTGGAGGGAGATGAAGGGAAAAGCAATGCCAGGTTGGCACTGCAGTGGTGCTGCACTGGTGAAGCATTTAGGGAAGGGTTAAAAGCTCCCTGAGAATTTCACTGTGGGTTAAGTGCACTCAGTGTGTGGCTCAGTGAGCCTGATAGAGCAAAAAAAAAAATCATTATTGAGGCTATGATCATCCTCTGGCAGGCTCCACTCTGAAAACTTGTTGCTATGTTGCACAAAAGGTGGATTTTTGGAATGAACTGGAAAAATAAGCAGGTTTATTTATGAATATTTGTTTCTTGTTTCTTTCTGTATTTCTAACCTGTAATTTAATTCAAATGAAGATCATTATTTCTCTAGAAAGACATGAAGGCTAATAGTGAACATTTGGGGCCAGTTTCCTTTCCCCTTTTCTTTCCTTTTCCTCTTTTCTCTTCTTTCCTTGTCCTCTTTCCTTTCCTTGTCCTCTTTCCTTTCC
>VYZU01008530.1:6835-85238 GCA_013401355.1 Ceyx cyanopectus
TCTAATGGGTGCTAATACTCATGTATCCATTGTCCACTTAATTATTCTATTTTGCTTTGAAACTTCTAGATGTGTCCTGAAGCCAGAGGGATGCTAGTGTAGCTGTCTTTTTGTTGTTTAAAATAGGATTTCATCTTTAGAGCTATTTTCCTCCCTACGATAACATAGAATTCTCTGTGATTACAAATATGTTCCTTTGAAACATTAAGTATAATTTCTTTGGGGCTGCTCTGTTTGTCCATCCTGTACGTATCTGCGTCACACTCGATAGTCCCATGGCAACCACCAGCTTCCAGTTGAGTGATACCAAAGTCCACAGTAGCTGTTTCAGCTGAAGAGCTGAA
Organism: Ceyx cyanopectus; assembly: GCA_013401355.1. NCBI lineage: Eukaryota > Metazoa > Chordata > Aves > Coraciiformes > Alcedinidae > Ceyx > Ceyx cyanopectus. Next base: position 7,180 of record VYZU01008530.1, read on the forward strand.
ACAAGAGCTGACTTGCAACGGGCTGAATTTCCAAGGCACTGAACACCTTCCCATGATGACACCAGAATGTTCATCACTGCAGAAGCAGCAACACAGAGCGCATAAAGGGAAACAAACCTTTATGTTTACTGATTGGCTATTTCAGACATGTCCAAAAAGCATTAAAAAAATAATAATTTTAAAATTCCTCCTATTTCTTGATTGTAAAGAATTTACCAAGTCACCGATTTGGTGAGTCAATGAACACATTCAGGTTCCTCCTCATCAGTCTCTCACCCAGGTTAATGGTTACTGCCTACTACCAGTCATCTACTGGTTGTCTGATGAACAAGGCAAAATGAACTGACCTCAGTCCTATGCCAGCGTGACATTACCACAGAAACTGGTGCTCCTCAGCAGCCTCACCAGAAAGCAAAGGCAGTGCAAAGCACACACAGTCTTAAGTGTGGATACGACATTCCTTATTGGCCCCAGGTGGAAGCATCTACACTCCACCTGGATTTGCAAGAGCACTTAAACTTTAGTACATAATCAGTCCTTAGCCTCTAGAACCAACTCTTTCACAGGGCAATAAAACAATGTATTCAGCAAGAAAATGACAACGTTTGGTTTTGTAATTTCCACAACAGTAGGAAAAAATAAGCAGAAGCTTCCAGTTTCACAACTTTAAATATAATGCATAAACAGTAATCTGTTAAATATCCTAGAAAATATCCTAAATATCCTATTAGCAGTCTACAGATATCATTCTGCAGTTCAACATACATGATGATTTTTCCACATAATCAAGTCCCATATGGCTTCTGAAGCAATTGCACACATTTAGTTTGAGCAGAAATTCATTATGATGTTTAGCAAGAGTCTAAATTCAGTAGCTGAAAAGGAAATAATCTATGTGCTTGCTGTACATCAGCCACAGCAACTTATTTTGCACAACTGACAATGACTAAGGAAAAACACACACAGTAGCTTGGTCACTTCTTATTACAAGAGTAAAGGAAAGCGGAAGAGGGGGTAAAACGGCTGTAGCAGTACATAAAAAAGCAAAATGCAGGGCCCTACCCATACCTTCTGCAACAAATTCCCCTAAATTAGGCAGAAAAATAATCAAAACCAGCAGCCTGCACAGACAGTTTAGGCTGAAGTGTACATTCCCTGTGTTGGAATCCTGTCCTCTCCTCTCTGGATTGGGGTAAACAACTACGTAGGTTGCCAAAAGGCTCAGATACTAAACAATTCAGCCTTTTTTCTACTATCTAAATTTTGCCAAAGTTCCCTGCTTCATACATACCTAGAAAACCTTTGCATGGGATGGGAAGAATCTCAGTTTGGGCTGCAAATAGAAGATTTGCTGAGAGTGCTCGTACCCCTGTAACTTACTCCATTAATTCTTCTCCCCCTTGGCTTAGAAAACACACAAGAAACCAGTACCTTTACCTATTCAAACAAGAGCATTCAATTCACTATAAAAGGATTAAACATGTGAACTAAAAGTTTCCACTGAAACTCACTGTCATCACAGGAGTTAATGACAGCTTTAAGCTGATGTTACAGTGTTTCAAAGGTCTAACCAAAGGCTAAAGTCAGCTCACATTCCTCTCGTAATTTCTGCTTAAGGTTAGCAGAGTCTGAAGGACCTGCTTGCATATTAAATTCAGATGAAAGAATAGAGTGACTGTAAAATACATGCTATTCCCGACTAGTAATACATCTGTGTCCACATAAAACCACCAAAATCCTTAAGAACAGCCTTCCTATATAACGTAATCCACTTTGAGGCTTTGTCTGNCATCTAGAAGTTTCTGTCAGAATGGTGTTCATGGTATCCCACTCTGCACCTTCCTAAATACAATACTGTATTAACTAATATTCCTAGTTTTCTTGCGTGAGCTACTTTATTATCTCCATCTAGCAACTGGAATTGTTTCCTAACAAGCTTCAGCAGCAGCAGATTAACTCTGATTATTTTCTAACTTACTTCCTAACTTCTAATGGGTGCTAATACTCATGTATCCATTGTCCACTTAATTATTCTATTTTGCTTTGAAACTTCTAGATGTGTCCTGAAGCCAGAGGGATGCTAGTGTAGCTGTCTTTTTGTTGTTTAAAATAGGATTTCATCTTTAGAGCTATTTTCCTCCCTACGATAACATAGAATTCTCTGTGATTACAAATATGTTCCTTTGAAACATTAAGTATAATTTCTTTGGGGCTGCTCTGTTTGTCCATCCTGTACGTATCTGCGTCACACTCGATAGTCCCATGGCAACCACCAGCTTCCAGTTGAGTGATACCAAAGTCCACAGTAGCTGTTTCAGCTGAAGAGCTGAAACAAGAGCTGACTTGCAACGGGCTGAATTTCCAAGGCACTGAACACCTTCCCATGATGACACCAGAATGTTCATCACTGCAGAAGCAGCAACACAGAGCGCATAAAGGGAAACAAACCTTTATGTTTACTGATTGGCTATTTCAGACATGTCCAAAAAGCATTAAAAAAATAATAATTTTAAAATTCCTCCTATTTCTTGACTGTAAAGAATTTACCAAGTCACCGATTTGGTGAGTCAATGAACACATTCAGGTTCCTCCTCATCAGTCTCTCACCCAGGTTAATGGTTACTGCCTACTACCAGTCATCTACTGGTTGTCTGATGAACAAGGCAAAATGAACTGACCTCAGTCCTATGCCAGCGTGACATTACCACAGAAACTGGTGCTCCTCAGCAGCCTCACCAGAAAGCAAAGGCAGTGCAAAGCACACACAGTCTTAAGTGTGGATACGACATTCCTTATTGGCCCCAGGTGGAAGCATCTACACTCCACCTGGATTTGCAAGAGCACTTAAACTTTAGTACATAATCAGTCCTTAGCCTCTAGAACCAACTCTTTCACAGGGCAATAAAACAATGTATTCAGCAAGAAAATGACAACGTTTGGTTTTGTAATTTCCACAACAGTAGGAAAAAATAAGCAGAAGCTTCCAGTTTCACAACTTTAAATATAATGCATAAACAGTAATCTGTTAAATATCCTAGAAAATATCCTAAATATCCTATTAGCAGTCTACAGATATCATTCTGCAGTTCAACATACATGATGATTTTTCCACATAATCAAGTCCCATATGGCTTCTGAAGCAATTGCACACATTTAGTTTGAGCAGAAATTCATTATGATGTTTAGCAAGAGTCTAAATTCAGTAGCTGAAAAGGAAATAATCTATGTGCTTGCTGTACATCAGCCACAGCAACTTATTTTGCACAACTGACAATGACTAAGGAAAAACACACACAGTAGCTTGGTCACTTCTTATTACAAGAGTAAAGGAAAGCGGAAGAGGGGGTAAAACGGCTGTAGCAGTACATAAAAAAGCAAAATGCAGGGCCCTACCCATACCTTCTGCAACAAATTCCCCTAAATTAGGCAGAAAAATAATCAAAACCAGCAGCCTGCACAGACAGTTTAGGCTGAAGTGTACATTCCCTGTGTTGGAATCCTGTCCTCTCCTCTCTGGATTGGGGTAAACAACTACGTAGGTTGCCAAAAGGCTCAGATACTAAACAATTCAGCCTTTTTTCTACTATCTAAATTTTGCCAAAGTTCCCTGCTTCATACATACCTAGAAAACCTTTGCATGGGATGGGAAGAATCTCAGTTTGGGCTGCAAATAGAAGATTTGCTGAGAGTGCTCGTACCCCTGTAACTTACTCCATTAATTCTTCTCCCCCTTGGCTTAGAAAACACACAAGAAACCAGTACCTTTACCTATTCAAACAAGAGCATTCAATTCACTATAAAAGGATTAAACATGTGAACTAAAAGTTTCCACTGAAACTCACTGTCATCACAGGAGTTAATGACAGCTTTAAGCTGATGTTACAGTGTTTCAAAGGTCTAACCAAAGGCTAAAGTCAGCTCACATTCCTCTCGTAATTTCTGCTTAAGGTTAGCAGAGTCTGAAGGACCTGCTTGCATATTAAATTCAGATGAAAGAATAGAGTGACTGTAAAATACATGCTATTCCCGACTAGTAATACATCTGTGTCCACATAAAACCACCAAAATCCTTAAGAACAGCCTTCCTATATAACGTAATCCACTTTGAGGCTTTGTCTGCATAAGACCCTTTGCATTACTTATTAAGAGACATCTCTTCAGATGCTCTTTTCCAGAATCAGAGTGACTCTAAATTATTCTGCCTGAGATGTAGGGCAGTTGAAGCAATTCACTTCAAATTTACATCTTCAGATGACTCAATTTGTCAACGGCATGTGAAGACAAGCCATTAACTCCAGAACCACACACAGGATTTACTTGGGAGCAAATGTCCAAAATATGTCACTCAGGAGACAGGCCCAGACAACACAACACATCAAGATGCTGGTTCACCATCAAACCGTTTTAAGAAGAATGCCTGAAACCATACAATCAGAAAAGTCTGAATTCTGGTAAGTAAATTCATGACTGTATTGGCCAGGTTTGTTTTAAAGAAGCATTTCCAACAGGCACCTAGCCTCTTATTCTGACAATTTTCCGAAGCTCCTATCCATTTCCTCCCTCCCCATCCTTGGTCCTTGCTTTTTCTCTGCAAGCTGCGTCCCCCAGCTGCTCTTTCCCAAACCCCAGCCTGCTGCCGCACTATCTAACACAACACAGGACCATCCCCTGTAGTAAGATTTCAAGCATCACCTGAACACAACACAAGGAAAAGCAGCCTGGAACAGGAATTGCAGGTTCAGAACCAGCAGAGAGGAGCCTTGAGTTCAGATTTTCCCTCCCCCGCAGCCAGGCTCTTTTGTTTTTTCCTGGGGATGCATTTTCAGATCAGAGCTGGCCTGCTGCAGATACAGATCAGCTTTGCTCATCCCACAGTTCTCTGTCACTGACAAAAAATAGCTCTGGAGGGAGAGAAGGAGGTTTTCAGCTAGCTGTTTTCTCTAGCGGTTTCCTCTTTGTCTTCTCCTTTCAGCTTTTATACCTTGCAATAAGGGAGAAGACATTTTCTCCTGTTCATGGCTTGACGTCAGAGTAACTGTTTTCTTACTCTACGGAGCCAGTAAATTCCCAGATCTGTCTTTAAAACAAATTTAATAGTAGCCACAATGTTCCAGCGGCACCCTCAACAACATGATCATGGAAGAGCTGCAAGAAGCTGGCATTTGTTACCAAAGGCAGCCTAGAAAAGCATCTGGAGCCAAACATGAGCGGTCTGGATAGATGCTTCTCCTAGGCACCACTGATATTCTATAAGGCTCAAAAGAAACACAGAAGAGGGACATTTTTCCTAGACAGATCAAAAATAGATGGCTTTAAGATGGCTGGAAAGTGTAGTATACTATTCAATATTTTCATAAGCAGTAACTTTATTCTTCCTGAAACACTGACTGACATTTGATCTTGTTATGAACAATTCTGAGCCCCCCCCAGAGCATCTAAGCTGCATCACATTAAAGCTGTTCCTTTCTCCTTGCCTCTAGCATATTCCTAACATGTAAACAACTCTGCTGTGCACACACGCAAAGGCACAGCCAGCTAGTGAAAGCTACAGCATTAAGGGGCACTAACTATAGGAACCCATCCAATTCTAATAACCCATTATTTTTTGCAGGGCACTGTATTTATTAACTAGAAGCCAACTGCTATTAATGCAAATGTAGATGTGAAAAGCGATCCCATTAGAAAAGCTGGAAGATTATTACAGAGTATTAGTTTTCATGAATAGTTATACTGCACAGGCTTTGTTACCCCCCTTAACCCAAACATACAGGAAAAGTCTGTCTGAATGACGGAAGAATTGTGACAAGACTAGCATGAAGGCAAATGTCAGAAAAAACAAGTAGGCTACTGTCTGAGGATTTCTCAGTTGATGTGACACCAAATGACAAGTAAAATCATTGTGGCCAAGCCTGAAAACCTCTAAGAACTACTTCCAGCTCAGCTTAAAAAAAAAAAAAAAAAAAAAANAAAAAAAAAAAAAAAATCATCTCACTTCTCACCTATTCAGCAGGGAAATAGCAGAAGATGCACTGCTACAGAACTTACTGAAGTTTAATGCAAAAGCATTGCTTAGCCACATATATTGTGTATGTGAACTCTTGATTTACAGCCTGCTCTGGACCAAGCCCACCAGGTGAGCCCTGATCCTTGGGGCAAGTTTCAACAGCCAGCTCCACCCACTCTGCCACAGAATCCCCATACAACACCACTTCTCAACCCACAAACCTCTCTGCAGGCACGTCTGGAGGAAACACAGGCCATCTCTGATACCTGTATTATCCATCCAGAGGTTCTGCAGCAATTCCATAGGAAAAGAAACTGTAACTGCAACTACTTCTGTTTAGAGCCTTCTCTGGATCGGGAGGTTTCCAATGGCAGGAATCCAGAGCAAAGTGGCTCTGGAGTTGTGAGCCAAATACAGCTGCACTCCCAGGCTCAAACACCAAGCCCTAGAGCAGGTCAGGCTGCCTTGGAACATTTCCTTCTGAGCAGTTGCACAATTTTTTGTCTTTTAGGCTAAAACAGAGCCCAGTGTTTTCTTGCTTCTATCCACATCTCCTCTACAAACCAGAGTAAAGCAGTCATGTCCCAACACTCACTAGCTTCCTTTGACTTACTTCACACATTCAAAAATGTCAGACTCCATATTCCAGACCCTGCTTCTTCCTTCCACAATGCCACTACAACTTCATCACTGTTTATCACCATAGTCACACATGTCCTTCTCCTCACCCACTTCTTGTCATATTCTATTGCCCATACTGCCACCAGAGCAAGTTTTATTTACTTGAAGCTATGAAATCATCCACTTGTGCTTAGCACCCCTGATAGCAAACTGCTTTCGTATCCTCCTCTCTCTACAACGCAGCAGGTGAACACCCAAATCAACCCTGCACATGATTTTTACCCAGAGATTTTTACAGTAGTAGAACAAGCACCAAAGGAAGTCTAGTTTAAATAAAATTGTATATCCCTCCCTGCAGCTAAAATTTCTTCATCATCCCCGTATTTCCCACTTTCAATCCTTTAAACACAAACTAAATGAAAAACAAACAAAAACCCATTCACAAACAAAAAAACCCAAGCACACAACCAATCTTCCTTCCCCTTCCATATTTTATGTCAAGGCAAATGGTTGTTTTATTACAAAGGTCAAACAACCTCTTTTTTCAAAACTGACTAGAGTTTGATGTTATCCTTGCGAAGAAGTCCTGCACACTCTATATTTCCACTCTAAAAACCCTACCATGGTAATGCTGCACCACACATGAAGAATTTCTACAGCAGTACAACTAAATCTTAACTTCTGACAAAGGTAAACTAAAGTTCACGGTTAAAGCAGGCTGAAGTGCATTGCTATCTGCAAGCTGGAAAGTTCAGACAACTCCTCAGACTGAGGCCTTGAGAAGTGAGTGCAAGGTTCAGCTGCTGCACCCTACGTATCTGACACACATGAAAAAGAAAGGTTGGAGAGTGGTTTTGGTTTTTTACACTGTCAGCAAACAGTGCAAAAACTGTAAACAGCCTTGATGTATATTTCACCGTGTATTCAACATTCAGATTTGGTATCAAAAATGCCTAGGACTGCACATAGCATGATTTTAATTAATAAAAAGAAAAATGCCAGTTTATTACTCCCTCTTTAACTGAATTCAAAAGGGCCTGTTTTAAGTCAGCCCTTCAGGGTCACACTGCAGTCTGCAGCATTCTCCACCTTTACCACTATCCCAGCACAAAAGCAAAAAGGGACCACAGATGTCAGATTTTGCGTTAAGACGCCCAACTCAAACACAAACCTGTGGAAATAAGGCCTTGACTAGGAAGTGAAACCTGTATGCAAGAGCATACAACCACTAAAAAACTGGAATACCTTTACCCACAAGGCACACAGTATAGCAGTCCAACTCAAAAAGGTTATGAAACAAGTATAATTAACCCTAACACTCACAGCAGAACAATGGGAACATTTGGCTCTTTCAAAGTGCTGTAACCTCATCAAAAGGCTTGAATCAAATTTGACATTTATACCTCTATAAATAACACATAAGCCAAAGCAAAGAAAAAGCAACAATTGCAGTTCAGGGAAAGACATCAAAACAAACAGTCCATAGTACTCAAATGCTAAACTACATGTGGGAATCTGATGATCTTTTGAATGGCTGAAAGCTGGGACAGAGGAAAGGGCTTCTTGGTTTTAAATTAATTATTAATCAAGCTTTTCAGCCATCAAACCCCTGCAATGACTCATCCACTTTCTTAACCCAAGTCTAAATTGTTATGAGAAGACTGCAATTCCACTGGAACATCACCCTCCTGAGTGCAATATTTAACCCTGCATATAAGAATGGATTTTAGGAGAGTCATTCCTCTCTCCCACCCAAAAAAGAAAAGAAAAGAAAAAAAAAAAATCACATTCTCATTGAACTCAAAAGGCAAAAAAAAAAACAAAAACCAAAAACAACATACCACAGTATTTAGAATTATTGCATTCAGAGAAACAAGAGAAGATAAAGTCCAGCTCAGTTATTCACAGCAAAGCCAGTATTCTTCCAGTGATGGTATGCACTGCAAGCAATGAGAGAAATCACATCAGAAATGATCAATAATCATGCCATTAAATGATCAAATTCTTTCACACTCACACAGACAGTTCCTACTGTGTGTAAAGGAATTTAGTTATACGGAAGCACAGCTTGACAGGACCTTCTTTTTAAGCTTACAAAATTAAGAACTTGATCCTATACCAAACATCCATACAAACCTCTTTTCAGAATTAACAGCTCTATTAAATAAACTAAGCTGCAAGACTGGAGCTCAGTTGGTGGTACCTATGTACAGCGCTTGCTCTTTTCCTGCACTAAAACTGTATCACAGCATTACAACACATTTGCATATCTCCTACACATGCAACTTTTTGCCAGCAGTAACAAGAAGATGCAATCAAGGCTTAGAAAACATACCAGCCAGAGATAGAATGAGAAGGTGGAGTTTCCTGCAGGAACATCCAGTCTGAAGTCCAGCAGCTCTCGGGGAAGGTGCTGCCTTTCTACCAGCCCAAAGCCGTTGTATCAGGCTCCCACTTAACAGTATCAAATATGAAACTCCACCCAGGAAATGAAAAGCTTCCTATTGTTTCTCCCCTCTGCACAGCCTCCCCGCTATCAGGAAACTATCTATCCAGGCTACTATCACCACACCCATTTTACCCTTTTACTGTGTTCAGCCTCAGAGTTACAGTGAAATAGGAGGAAGAGGAAAAAGAAGTCTCTGCTGGTTTATCTCTATCCTAGTCTCTCCCGGATGGTTTTCCTGGGAATATTTCCAATGGCAGCCCACACTGCTGCCCTTGCTTTTAATCATGCAGAAGTAACATGAAGTTCACATGACTCTTGTCAGTTTTCCAGCTACACAAGTTCTGCAAAAACATCAATTAAACCAATCAAACCTTCCAGCTTTAACCTAGCAGAGCTGTATACCAAAAAAAGATAGAGGCAGTAGGCCTCTTTAAAGAGTTTGATTTAAATATTGGTGAGGAGTTCTTTTCTGTAAAGCTTTTAAACTAAGAGTAAAAATTACAACAGTGCTTAAGATCTCTGGCACTTTAACTTCTTCCTCCTGAGATGGCAGTTAATTAAAAGAAAAAAAAAAAAGAAAGAAAAACTTGATCCAAGTAAAAGGCAGTAATAAAAAGTTCCTATCAATCACAGGAAAATACATGACCTGCCACGAATAGTGTTGCTAAGGTGTGAAAGTTTAAGTGATTTTGAAAGCTTATAGCAGAATTCAGTGTCATAACTCAAGAGGTGCTGCATACTAGAAACTGTAGCTTTCATGCTGCATACTAGGAATTGCAATTTCAATGCTTCAGTTGTACAGTGCCTTAGCCTTCCCTCTGATTCTTCCCTTCTTCCCTGTGGCTCATTCTTCCCAGTCCCACCCTACCATGGCATCCCAAGAGCAAAGCTCAGTTATAATGCAAGTAGAACAAGTCAATTAATGTGAAACTCAGGTAAGTCTCAAATACTGTGAAGGATAAAATGAAAGAAAAGCCCACTTAAGTGAGAAAGTAACAGATTAAATACTATACCCCCTAAATTATTAATAGTTATTTATGATTGTGTTAGTTGCAGGGAAGCTGCCTTTGTACAATAATTTAATGAAGATCCAACTAAATAATAATAATTTTAAAAAAGTTTGCTAGTATTAAATTAGGCCAAGTACTTATGTCCATAGGTATAAGATACTACTCTAGGAAGCAGGCTTCCAGACACCAACACACTTAAGATCTAAATTACAATGAACTAGGGAATGGAAAAATGTAGAACTGCATAAAAGGAAGACAAACTCTGCTTACAAAACTGCATTGAGTCAGCTCCTGAGAGGTGGTCTATGATTGGTCTGTAAACAAGACAGACATTCCTTATGTGCCCTCTAGTTGTACAGAATGAAAACAAGTCCACCCCCTAAATACACTTTTAATATGCTAGATTATTCCAAAAATCCAAAAAAAGGTGTCAAGAAACATCAGTAATACTGTTCAAACTTCAAAAAACATTTTCAACCAGTTCTGATCAAAAGTCTTTTAATCCCATACACATCTATCCACTTCTGGTACATTTAATAAGGACAACACACTCATAACCCCAGCCTCAGATTAATCAGAAACAGCTTATCATGGGGATACCTCCAACTCCAAAAGGTCATCGAGTTGTTTTTAAGAGAATCTCTTTCTAAAATGCCACGGCCCTTTAGCCTGCCTAGTTCCACCATCTGTGACTATCCAGAAAGCCTAGAATATGCTCCAAGGACTTTTATGACAAGCTGTGAAACTCTGCTATTTAATAAGGAACACTATAGATAACATGGCTACTCTGAGCATTTATTTGGAGGACCCAACTACATTTCTCCTCATTTAACAATCAAAGATAGCTGTCAGGTTTTCATAACTCATCTTCCTCTCAGCAAGTGCCCTTGGCTGCAAGCAGCATTCTCCTTGACCATGTTATAGTTCATTTTGCTGTTGTTTAGGGACCTTGTGGGGGGTTTATGGTCTTCTGCTCTTTTTTGTTGTTTTCAGCTATTAAAAGTGACTAGGGAATTTTTCTTGTTATATTGATCATTTCTGGAAAAAATAAACAAAAAAAATAAATTCAAAGTATTACTGCAGCACACACATGGGGGAAAAAAAACAGGTCAAATAAGCCAACTCTAGCAATATTATTTTGCTGACAAGTACTCAAACAAGGTGCTGGCTACTGAATATCATGCCAGCATACATTGAATGGAAGCACTCTGTCCAGCTCCTCCCAAAAGAACAGAAACCTTGAAACTGGGTCATTTCAGGGAAAGGATTAAAGGTTGTTTTTTCAGGTGCTGTTCTTGCACACTGAATCCCTCTGCCAGACAGTGCAGTTTATCATTGCTAAACACTTATATTGCAGAAGTATCTAGGGGCCTCAAGTAGGTCAGGGCCTCAGCACACAAGGTACAGAATATTAGCATAATACTTGACAGCCCTTGCCTCATCATATTTTTCTATTTCAAATGTTTTTGTCTTCCCACTAACACAGTTATGTGAGCAACCTACGCAAGCAAAAGAAACTGTCACACTCCAAAAAAAAAAAAAAAAAGCAAACTCCAGTTCTACTAGTGATATATTTAAGTGCTATCCAACATACAAGGAAAACAGAAGTAACTCTACCCCTCATGAGATTATTACATATAGGGATCTAGCCAAATGTTAAAGCAAAGCCAGGTTTTGGGCTTTTTAGGTAGGCATAGCTCCAGCTATTGTAACAGACAGAAGTGGATGTTGAAATAAGCTTTGGTAAAGTGTTTATTGATGAGAGCTCAAATTCTCATTTTCCCATCCCCTGTAATGTAGACATACCCTTTTAGAGAAAGAAAGGGTACCCTGCTTGTTGCAGGGGTGCAAAACCGAAACAAACCAAGTTCACATGAGCTGCAGGGAAACTACACAGTACTAAAAAATAATTTGCATATTTTAAATTAACTGCACTAAACATTGTCAAATATGCCAAAAATCTGAAATTATGCTTAACAAGATGATGCAGTCCTTGGCTACCTGATTATTCTACCAAGCTAACGGCCAGTTATCCCACACTGTGTCAGTCTAAATATGTACAGCAGGACAGCATAATCCAGAGATGTGATACAATCCATTCCCATACCTTAAATAAGCTTTTTGCTCCACACTGTTGACCCTTCTGATACCTCCTCGCTCTGTCACCACTCAACCTCTGCCTGCCCAAACACCTGTGTCCTGCAGAGCTTCCCTGCAGCTCCCCAGTCACTGTCCCTGCAGGATCTTCAAGTTCCCCTGGGGCAAACAGCAAGTCCCTTGTGTTGGCTGGGGAATTGTCTGGAACTGGCCATGACCAGCACAGAGCAGCCCTGCCCTGACAACACCATGCCAGCCACAGCCAATGCCAGCTTGATACCTAAGCAGGGCAGGCCTGCAGGGAGCCCCTATAACACAGCAGGAGGATACTTCAGTATGAAGTTAAAGTCAATCTGCAGGCAAACATCCAGGAAAGTCTGCTATTTGCAATAGGTTTGGAATCAGCATACCCTCTCCCAGAGGCTGGGGGAGGCTTTGAAACACACAGCTCTTCAGGATATCCATCTTTTGTCTGCCCTTTGGTAGTAATCGTTAAATAAAATAAAATTAAATTAATTTTGTCAAAAAACTATTTTACTTTCAGAAGAGATCTACTTCTGGTATCAACCCTCTGCCTGTGCTAAAAGCTCACATGGCTTAAACACATGAAATATAAAGGACCATCATCACAAGCAGTATCTGGCACTCATTCCATGAACAGATCAGAGCAAGCCGATAGGTCACCTCCTAACACTAAGTCTGGTATCAACACATTTTTTTGTAATTAACTCGAGGGAGCTGAAGTACAGCAAGTAAATCCGTCAGATTTGCCTGCCTCTGGAGAACAAATGCTGTCTTACACTGCTCAGAGAGGCTACGTGCCAAAATTCCAGTAAAGCAAAACAAAATAAGTAAAATAACCAAGCAAATCCTCCCTTCCTTTGGTCCCTCCTTTCTGTGGGGAACCTGATGAGACCAGACACATCAAGCAGTTTGGAGACCAAGGGCTGTTTCCCCCATGTGTTTCCATAGCAGAAGCAGTAATCAGAAGCTTATTAATTGGCAAATAAGTTAAAGTCCCCCAAAAGTATTAAACTGTTTTTTGCTTGCAACAATGTTATCACCAAGGCTGTCTCAAGGCAGAAGTAAATTTTTCCTTAGGTGTAGATAGAGATGTCATATTGACTCATGCTCCCATGGAAGAGGTTTCCAGACACAAATATATTATACACACATACACACTCCATCAGAGCAACCAGACCAGAACACTTGCACAGAAAGCCCCTAGCCACACTTTAGCATTTTGCTGATTTAGCTGTATCTACCAAGACTGGTTTGTTGGGTTTTTTTTTCCTTGCTTCCCAACTATGCCAGCAAAAACCTTATTGCAAAAGCCTTTCTAGTGGCTGAGAAATTTTCTGCTTGCACAAACTGTTCCTTTCACAGGACGTGGTTTACACAGGGGCAGCTCAGGAGGAAGTAGGGAGACCAGGTATCAAAAGCAAACACAAAGGAGGAGCAAAGGCAAAGGACAGCATTCCATTAGCCTACAGAAAAAGGAGGGAAGCACTAAGTCATCACACCAGGTTTGAGACAGCAGAAACCAAACTGCAAAGTCACAATCCTGCTACAAGGAGGAACAGCAGCAAAATTCTGAGACCGACTTCACTTCGACAGTCATGGTGTTTTGTTTTATTTTCTTTTGAAATGTTGTGTCATGTTTTGTGTGCAACATATCAACTTGATAAACAGACTGCCTGAAAACACAAGCGCAAGTCATTCCATTTATGTCAAGTAGATACTAAACCCATTACCCCCTCCCAAGAGATGACTGAGGAGATCCATATCTACCACATTACAGAAGACAGAGGGAATCTTATCAATGCTTATAAATAGCTGAAGGGTGGGTATCAAGAGGATGGGGACAGTCTCGCTTCAGTCGTGTCCAGTGATAAAACAAGAGGCAATGGGCACAAACTAGGACACAGAAGTTCCACCCCAACATACACAAAAGCTTCTTCACTGTGAGGATGACTGAGCCCTGGAACTGGCTGCCTAGAGAAGTTGTGGAGTTTTGTGGAGTTGGGGAGTCTCCTTTTCTGGAGACAAATGTGCCTGCATACGATCCTTCGTAACCTGCTCTAAGTGACCCTACTTTGGCATGGGCATTGGATTATAAGATCTCCAGAGGTGCCTTCCAACCCCTAATACTCTTTGATATCACTATTTCTTGGTAAAAACCTCACAACTTCAAGCTATCTGTAAATGCCTCTCATGAGAAAAGCCAGCCATATATTACCCCATCCAGGGGCAAGCATCCTCTCCAATCTTCCTAATGAGCATCCTTATAATACAGCCTCATTCTGACTAGCTTTAAAGCATTCAATATTAAGAACAGAGAAGCATAAATTTGAAAACAAAGTCTGAGACAGATTCAGTACAATTACAAAGACTGCCCCATGTTTCTACTCAAATATAAATCTCCCATCACCTTTTTTTTTCTTTTTAAACCCAGATCTGCTGCAAGTTATCCAGCCTGCCACGTCACATCACTGCAGAAATCAGTAAGGCCTGCCTGCAGAATTTAGGTCAGCTTGTCTGTGGAGTACATAAGGTCTTGCACACAGCCACGAATTTTCTAGTAATGCTTCAATAATCCCTCTTCATCCGGCCATGCAGCTATTTTCTAGTAGCTGCTGGCTTTCCCTTAACTCCCCAACAAAGCCTCTCTGCAGGAGTGATGTTTTGAGGCAAATGAGCCACTATCTCTTCCTTGGGAAGCAGGAAGCTGGTTGTTGAATCAAATAAATGCTGATTCTTATTTCACAAGACAAAAAAAAAAAAAAGTGAACCACTCCCAATGAACACTAGAAATGGACTTCCATTTTCTTAACCTCACAAGGAAAGCTATAATAAGACAGAGCTAGAAATTACCCCTAAAACATTAAGAATAACTTCCTTAACAGATCATCTAAATTAACACTCCATGTTTCTACCTGGGCCAATAAGTAAATAAATAAAACATCAAAAAGTGACTAATAAATTCAGACCATCTAAGGGACAGATGGTGGTAGTTCTGGAGAGAAAGCGTAACTGGAGGTGAACAACACTGTGTCTCTTCAAAGGATGTCTCCCTCTAGAAGTGAATTACAGGCCACCAGCACCCCAAGTATTGTACAAGCACACATTAGTAACCTTGTTCTTAAGGAATCTCTAAAGGTGCATAAAAATATGGAAAGTCTTTTTAGACCATAGTCCTCAGAACAGAAGTTCTACATAAACTGATAGTACAGTAATGCAAGAAAAAAAAATTAGTATAATAAACCAAAACCTTGAACTTCTGTCTTCATACAAGATGAACCTAAGTCTTCTTAAGCATGATATCCTGAAAGATGTGAATGCAACTATAAATAGCAGTTTCCAGGAACAGTTATGGGAATCTCAGCAAATAAAAACAAAGTTAGCAAGCTGACAGGTGTTTTTTGTCTTAAAACCCATCAGTCTGAGCCCTTTCTGTGCTCTACGGTTGCCACATAACATTGTGCTCCTCAAAAGCTGACACTTTTATCTCCCTGTTAGAACAGAAAATAAAGATGAGGAAAAAGCCTTTCCTCACAACTTTAAATTGCTTCAATGTTTTGTTAAGAACATTGCTAGTCTGTTCTTTCCAACTCTAACTTATACAGAGCCTGGATACAGGTACTGGCAAATACATCCCAGGCTGTACCACACAGCAGATGTGCAAATCAAATACTCTCAAAACCACAAAATTTGTTATAAAGTTATTTGTTTACCTCATAAATTTTACGGAGCTGAAGCATATGATACCATGCCAGGTTCACAGGTGATATGGTTGTCATTACTGGGCCACCATCACTTCACATACACAAGACTTTTTAAGAAATAGAACTCTGTTTTTGTAACTAACAATCATCCACAACTTCAATTCAGCATCAAATTGTCCCATTCCCAGCTCAGTACCTGATCAGGCTGTGCTTCTCTTTCTGCTTCAGCTGGGCTGAGTGTTGGCTCCAGAAGGCTCCAGTGACAGGAATACCAAGCCAGGCACTGATGGTCACTCTCTCATTTTGACAAGCACCACAGGCTCTTCCTGTATAAAAACAAACTGCTATGAATCAAAGCAGGCAAAGAAAGCGTTGACGCTAGCAGGGTGTTAAAAGAAATGCCACTCAGTGACACAGCAGAAGAATGTTAGTCATCCTTTTGCCACCAGCGCCTGATTTCTGAAGGCTGAGCACACCCTTATTGTAATAATTTCAGAAATACTCTAAATTAGTTGTCATACTCGACGAGCAGATATCCATCAAACTAGCACTTTGTAATTTCCCTTATTTTCTTAAGCATATTGGCTACTCCAAAGTTAACCACGAGCATTGCTATTTATATGCCACTACTTCCCTACACCACCACAACAGTCAGATCAGACCCCCAGTGACATGGTAGCTACACAGTGTGTGTGCCCTGTGCAACCACTTTGAGCACACTTGAAATGCTGTGTTATACCAGCATGGCAGACAAGCAGCCCACCGTGAGTCCACGAGCTGCCTGGAATGCCTCCAGAAGACACCTCTAGCCCCAGGATGAACAAAATGGAAATGAAACAGATTTTCCCCTTTTCTCTTTTAGCCCAGCACTTCCACCAGCCAAGACACCAGTACAGCTGCCTTCACCTCCATCAAGTAGAAGGTTCTAAGGCAGATCAGAGCCTGCAGATGGAAAGCAACAACTCAGTAAAATGAGCAGCCAGACTCCAGCAGGTAATTTATGAGTATTTATTTTAGTTTGCTGCTTATTAAGTATGCCTCACTAAAAATCAAGTATTTTACAGTAATTGCCTCCAATCAACAAACACTGAGAAAGGTGCTATGCAGACTGATGCAGCTCCATAACTGAAATGAGTACCCTGGCAACAGGCACAACCCTACATGAGTCCCCAAGCACAGCAGCCTGGCCCCCATTGCATACCCAAGCCCTTCCCCAGCTCTGCCAAGCACTGCATATCGCTGCCAGGGTGCGAACGCCAGCACAGCGGGGCACTCGCTGCGTGCAAGGTTGGCAAGCCCCAGCCTGGCTGGCAGAAGCATCTTGCCAGGAAGGAGGGCAGTCTCCCAACATGGCAAACACCTCCCAGCCAGGGATCAAAGGCAGGGACAACCACCTACCTACCTATAGTGGTGGACTTCAGCCACCAGCCCATTGCCTTTGCATTGGTGGCAGTGGCAGCAGAGAGCTGCAGTTCAGAGCCAAGCACTGTGCATTCACTCACCTGAGCTGCTTCCAAGCCACTGCAGCAAAACAAAAAAAAAACCAAAACAACACACACACACACACACACACACACACACACACACACACACACACTTTCCTCTTCATTTATTCTCCAAGGCCTTTTCAGTGTTGGCACCCACCTGCACTCAGAAGCCCACAGGAGCAAGCCCTATGTCATGGTTCCTCTTAGTACTAGTGACCCAGGATAAGGAGATGAGGAAGACACTGCTGAATATGCAAATGAAATGTGTATCTTAACGAATTTCCTCCTTCAAACGGGTCAGTGGCCAAGTGGTCTCAGGAGAACTAAATCCCCCTTCATAGCATACATTAACAGAAGTTTGCAGAGACTTCTGTTTATTAAATATATGGAGGGAAAAAGCTCTAACTAGGTACTTTACAAAGGTCTATTGCAAGCAGGTTTCCAAACAGACCCTGAGTTCTGATGGAAAATACCCACAACCACAGGGATGTTCACCATGGTCATTTCTGGAACATTGTTTCACAAGGCTGGAGACCCACATAAAAGGCTTAAGCAGATGTTAACATGCCCTCCAACCCCTCCTCAGCAGCTGCCCCAAAGGCAACAAGCAGTTTTTGAAAAAAGAAGGCAAAGGCAGCTCCCACCTCCTAAGGAGGAAAGCTGCATTTTTTAAAAATGCCTCAGGATTTAAGGAAAGGTGTCAGGACAGGCCAAGTGGCATCACCACCACACTTGGTAAGGCATGGAAGAACTTCAAGAGTTGTCATCACAGTCTGAAAGACTGCTGAGGTCTGTCACCACCACCGTCCTCTTCCCAGAACCAACTAAGCACGAGTTGGATCATACGTGGAGGAGAGGTGAAGGGAAACGAATAACAAAACAAACTCATAAGATTGTTTTTTTAAGGACAAATGTGCAACAACAAACAAAAACAAACTAAAGCAGAAATCCTCACATAAACCATATCAGTAACTAAGTAGATGCTTCGGCAGAGCCACAACCAGTGAAAGGATCTTCCCCACAGTTCTTGCCACAGAAATCCTTCTGGATTTTGTTTGCAATCCTATTTGAAGAATATAGTCTTTACAGTTTTTCCTTCAGCTCCCCCTGCCATTTTTTGAAGTGACAATCTCAATTTATTAAAACAAAACAGTATCTTACTTACAGAAACATCTGCTCTGATATAATAAAACACACCCACTGTTACAGAGTTAGTATGTGGGACAGTGAGCACGAAGATGATTAAATAAGGAGCACATGTACTACATCTCTCATAACCTAGTCCCCTCTGGAACTCATTCCTTTTAATCCTTCTCTCTTTTTTTCAGGCCCCTTCAGTACAGGGAAAGACACCCCACTTACACTGGGGTGTTGACCACCTAGGGTCAATTTTACCCAAACAACATCCAAGAACTTGGCACTTCAGGCATAACACATGCAATCTCCAAATGCCATGTCCTATATACTGTAGCCTACATGTGGCTTCCTTCATTTGTACAGCTACGTGAGCAAAACACCTTTTCCACTAAGAAAAACACTACTTCTACTGCACTTAAAAGGGACTGCATTTAAAAGGGAAAAAGCTAACAGAGGGAAAAAAAAAAAAAAAAAAAAAAAAAAAAAAAAAAANAAAAAAAAAAAAAAAAAAAAACAGAGCAAATTTTTATGAATTCCATAAAGATATGAAAAGGAAGGAAATCACAGTATTCAGGCAAAGAAGTAGAGATCCTGGAAAAAACCCTCAGCTAATAAATGAAGCTGTTTCAGTCATTACAGATTTAATTTCAGCACAACTGAATAATTCTCAGTTCTACATATATGTCCAAGCACTGAGTCAAGAGCAGATGCTTGAGAATCACTTGGGTTAAAATGCCATCTTCCTCCTTTGTTGCTGCATGAGAAAAATAACAAACCACTAAACAGGAAAGAATGTCATACCATCAAGAGAGAAGAAAAACCCCAAACCAGCACAGTAACCTACTGCAGAAGTATTGTCAAAAGCAGCATGTAACCTAACCAGATAAATACCAGATTTTGCTGCTATCTCTGAGTGAGGTTTCGCAATCAGCTGAAGCTGATTTGTGGCCACCCTGGTTCTTAGCACTCCCACTCTCTCCCCTGGTGGGTGCCTGGAGCAGCCTCCAGCCCCACAAGGCCGGAAGGCAGGACTTCCCCTTTCAACAGCAGTGTGAACTCAAATTTGCTCCAGCTGGTCTTGAAACCACACTCCCTTTGGAAAGCACCTTAGGCATTGCTCCTACTCCATGGGAGCCTACAGGATCCCACTGCTGCTCCCTGCAGAGTTCATTGTCCATATGAGGGGCCTCACCGCTTTTCAAATGCCACCCAACATGCCCTTTAATTTGGGAGCTCCCTGTAGTTCTTTCCTTCTCTTTGTGGCCACCTCCTCTTTCCCTCTCCCTGAGCCAAGGGCTACATGCAAACTTCTCCCTGCTTCCTCTTGTCTGTCAGACTGGAAGAATATAACTAAGACATTAACAAATAAAACCTTGCTGGGCAAGCAGGCAAAAAATCCCAGTGGTACAGGTAATCCAGTTGATCCACAGGCAATAAGTGAGGGGACAGATGATGGTAGCTGTGGCCCAGACCTAAGATCTTAGAAGTTCAGACCACAAGCAGGTAAATAACTGGACACTAAAGAAGCCTTAATATGGCTGGGGTAACAGAAAGCAGCAGCTATCAGAGTGCAGAGGGCCACCATCATTCCTCCATTCACTAAAGAGCCAGTAGAGGATGACCAGCTGCATACTGGTCACAACCAGGCTGCTGTGCACGTGGGACAGGCTGCAATTTTACAACACAAATTAGGCAGGTGCAAAACCATTCAGCTGAAACCAGGCTTGGACCAATTCAAACTGTTTATAGGAGCCCATTAAATTTGCTGTAATTAATACATATGTCCACACAGGGGTATGCATTACTTTGCAACACACTTTCAAACTGATCGCATACTGGGAGAACTTGGCCAATAGCTGTGGGCACAAGAGCCCCGTTTCTGGAGATGAGACTCCCTCAGTCAAATTAGCAGAATTCACATATTTTCAAGAGCAGAACAGTACATTCATGCTTTAACATTTTCTATTTGCTGCTCACACAAAACCAACATCTGCTTTGGTTGAGCTAACCAATGCCAATAAGGACACTCTTAAATTCACTTTTCAACTTAGGTACATCTTAAATAAAATTACACTGAAAGTAAACAAAGCATAACCACACGTTTTAATCACTGGAAATGAGAGTCTTGTCCAAACCACTACATTTTTTAATTTTCCTGATTTATTATTAGTACACTACTGTCTCATTCTCAGTCCACTCTTTTACCAAGAGTGGCTCTTCATCCACTATCCTCTCATCAGACACTTTTCTACCCACATTCCATCAGGGCACTTGCACTGACCAAACTCACAATTTCTGCAGCACCAGCAAGCATTTGTGTATCGGCATTCCTCGGCTTCCTTATTTCAAGGGACAACACACTTGCTGTCAGAGGGATAAAAAAGGAGAGGAGCAAAACTATCAAGCCAAGTCCTCCCTTTGTTTCTGCTAACAACGCCAAAGAGGTAAAACAGTGAAGTGATTTAATATGGGTTATAAACAGCAAATGTTACTTTAAAAAACTCAAGTGCATGAAGTTTCATTTCCTCTCTGTCAGTTCCTCTCATAAACAAGGTAGTTTAGGCTTTATTCGTTAATTTAATTAGGCAGAAAGCAACTACAGGAAAGTTTCTGGATGGCAGCTATTGAGAGGATCCCCATACATAGACTTCACAGTTTGTATTTTTAAATGCCAGTCAGATTAGGCACGAAGTCTGGTTCCTCCACACACCACTAATGACAGCAATTGCCAATGCACATGGAAAGTGTTTGGAACCAGTGGTGCCTGAAGACAAAGCAAACTAGTGTGCTACCTTTCTCACTTCTCACTCAAGTTTTAATGCAGAGACTGCTAGATGAAAATAATTGCTCTCCTCCCTTTCCACAATCCGTACACAAAGCACTATGTACAAATATGCAAGATGGACTTTTTTAATCATTCACTGACATTTCCATTGCTTTAGTGGACAAATTTATACTGAACAATTCAAATGACATCAGCTTAACAATGTGTGCCTCTGTGCAGTGCTGCAAAAGTGAAAAATGTCTATTACATAATACTTCTGTATAAAATATTAATATTCACAGAGGAAGCTTTTGAACTGAAAGGTTATTTTCAATGATTAGCAAATTGGTGTTGTATAAGCTTGTTTTTTTATTCAGTGTATTTGAGACAGACAACAACCTATACTTTTTGTTGGCAAAATATAACGAAATCAACTTTCTATGTGCACACATCAAAGTCTATTGCAGATCTCCTTGGGCTTACCAGCTTATCTTCTGACCTCTAGGTACTGCAAGATTATAAAACTGCTTGCATCTCCAGCACATACAACTCCAGCAAGCCTACACTAGGATTATTCCAAGCATGGATGTTCTTTATATAAAGTTCCCACATCAGCTGCAAGTATGCAAGTTTCCTTTCCTCCTTATCCTGCAATGGCTCAAAAACAGATAGACATTTAAATGTCATATTCATATATAAATCCTATGCACTTGTTTTCTCCTTAGAGCTATAACCCTGAATTGTAAAATCCCTGCAGCAAGAATAAAATGCTTAAAAAAAAATAAAAAAAGAAAAACAAACCAAAAAAACCACACATACACACACACACAAATAAAAACACCACCACACACACAAATACACAAACAACAACAAAAAAAACCCACAACACACAAAAACCAAACCAACATTGCTTTTAGTGAGCATGTTGGTATTTGTGGCATTGGCCAGACTTGAAAGCACTAGAGGTGTGGCAGCCCTGGTTTCTGTAGAACCCAAGGGCAATCAGGAACACCTTTTATAGATAAACTTACCTCAGTGCTGACTTGTAAAGAATTAAGTCCAAGGGAGGAAAAAAATACCAAACACCTGCATCTTGGCTGTGGCTTTATAGCTATTAGGTTGCATGGGAATGGGTAGGAGCCTGCCTTGCTACTTCATTGCCAAGGGCTTTGAAAGAGCCTTGGTGTTCTGTTTTGTCTTCTGTGTGCACCTCTACATTACAAATCTAGAGAAGGGGTCCATCTACAGCAACCCTCATCTCCAGCAGATGCTCCAGAACACTGTCTGGTATGAGTCTCATGGCATTTACCAGCTCCATGTGTCATAGATAAGATATCTAAAACACCAAACCCCCCCCGTGATCTCAAAATACAGAGGAAATCATCAGAAGATGCGACTCAGAAAAATCTTGAGACCAAGTGAATGAAAAGGGATTTTAAAAGTCAAGTTTGGGAATTGTGCAATGTTTTCAAATTCAAATGTACAGCAAACAGAAGAGATGATTGACAGGAAAAGGTAGTAACAGTATTTTTTTCATTATTTTGTTACACTCAACCTTTGGGGCTGAGAAATCCTCCACTGCATTTTCCTGGTGCTCAAAGGAGATCTTCAGAAGACAAAACACCCGAGATGCTAACTTTTACTTAAAAGACCATGTACAGAGTCTCTTCTCTTTTTTTAAGATTAACAGAAATCAAGGCAAGTCACGAGAACTGAGCCATTTCTTTTTCTATTGATCGCACAACGCAGGACCACAGTGAATAAAAATGTTTGCTATCCTCACCCACTGCTGGCTAACACATTATTCTAGCCTGTTTTTGTGTTGTGGGTTGTTTGTTTTTTTTCTTGTTTCTTTATCAGAGCTACCTTCATCAAGAAAGGGTCTCTGAATAGAAAAAAATCCAAGCAATAAATAACTTTCCTCCTCCTCCAAGGGTGGCTGTATTTTACACCGTAATTGTTTCTAAAGCCTTAAATATTACAACTACTTCAGTCTTAGAACAAATCACTTCTTAGGAAAGTGGAACGAAGGAAAATTATAGGTAACAACAGTTTTGAGACTACATGAATAATGTGTTTTCACATCCTGATTTATACTTGAAAAGAAGGGAAGATACTTCTTTTAAACAAACAAGTCCTTGGTGCAGCCATACTCTCCTCCCTTACTCCTGCTCACCTCCAAGTGGTGGGCAGAAGTGGCATATTGCTAATTTGATTTGTAAGAAAATAAGCTTCCTCCTTCCAAGGAGTTATCTTGGAACACTGGCAGCTGCTACACTAAGGTCTGAGCTTCTCTTCCTATCCGTTTCCTGAAGGGGATCAGGGACCTGCTTTTCCAAGAATGGAAGAAGAGACTGAAGAGAATGTAGAAATAAGCTAAAAGAGCTTCAATTCTTGTAATTAAAGAACTGTGGTGAGAGAAAGATTGAAGCACTGTCAGTTAAAATCAATGATGTGGAAATGAGTATTACTGATGGCATTAGAAAGTGCCAACTTGACTTGTGACGCACTTTCCTTTTTAACATGCCAAAAACCAAGATGATTCTCAAGAAGTTAAACACTAGAAATATTGGCTTTGCTCTTTCCTAAATTTGTTTAGAGTTTCTGTGGGTAAAAAATGCTTGGCAAGCAATCAATACCTATTCTTTGTTATATGGTTATAAGAAAATTGCACTCAATTTGCTTAGACCAAATCAAATGATCTTGATCAAGCACCTTTACCATGATCCCAGAGAGCCTTTTGCATGGGTACACACCCATAAGACCATATATGTGTGGAAGACTAGTCATGTATATAAGTCTTTGCATGATGAAGCCCACAGACTTTTCACTGCTTGTTATAAAAAAAAAAAAAAGTTTAAAATGTCATTTATGCAAAAGTACAGACAATTCTTCATCTAAATGTAAGGTATCCAAAGAAAAGTATTTCCATTTTTCTTAATATATTAATAGTATTTTTTTTCTAGGATATATCCTTCCCCTTGCCAAGAGACAATAAACAGACAAAACAGAAAGGGGAAAAAACAAAAGCCAAAACAAAACAAAAATACCAAAACAAAAAAAAACCACACACACCAAAAAAAAACCCCAACCAACACAAAGGAGAACTGTGTAGTCTAGTCTCATTTCAATGCCAGCAAGAAATGGACACATTTAAACAGCAGAAACTGAGACCTGTTTTTGTTCTTTCCCCTTTATATAGTAACAATTGAGTAGATACTGTAAATAATGGTTTATTAATATTTAGGGACCTACAGCAATTTTATTAATTAATTGGACAATACAGACTTTTTTTTGCAAAGAAAGGAAAAACGTTCAGAGTTCATTATTTGGTAAAACACTAACCCCGAAGCCCTTTTTTTTGCAGTTGATAAACTTGCTTATTAGGTTCCCCTGTGACATGCCCTGTGACTCAAGCTACTTCTCAGTAAAACAGGCATCACAAGTCCCACACCAAATAAATGCTTTTAAGCTTCAGGACATCAATTCAACTTCAGTGATCACAGTATCCATGTACCTGTATCAAAACTCATCTCTGGCTCTTAGTGGTGCAAGAGAAAGCAAAGGGAGACCCTGCACTGAGGCACTGAGTCAGCACTCTGCCTGCAAGACAGCCCAAGCCAGCCCACCAGTATGCAGCAAGAGGAACTGGCAGCAGCTGGTGCCATCAGAGAACAGAAGAGAGGAAAGAAACACAGCCAGTGGTACTGGACCCGATACAAAATCCACTCACTCCCACTGGCTTCAACAAATTTTGAATAGGATCTCAATACACAGAAGGAACAGAAGACCTGGAGGAATTAAAAGAACAAACTTCACAACAGGAAATTTCAGTACAGTCTCTTATAAAAGTGCACCAAACCGCAACACACGTGGTCACAAATGTTTCCGACCACAGGGATGTATGCACCCTTTTCTCCCTAGCACTCATTTTGTTATCCTCCTGCCACTGGCAGGACCCAGTGCAAGCATATCACCAACAGCATTAGCTTCTTACTCTCCAGGCACGTAGACAAGAAAGCTGTCCATACACAGTATGTACAGCTGTGGTATCTACCCTACCACCACCTACCTCCTGCCACGGAAGAGGAGGAGGCTTTCTCTGAGACAAAAAGGAACACAGGGCTGAGAAAGAACTGGACTACAAGAACTACATTTCATATGTGCAGCTAGCTATGTGTTAGGGCAACAAACACTAGTTATCTTTCCACAGCAAGCACCTAAGTGCTTTCACTCTCTTTGCACTTATATTCCTATTAATAATTACCTTCCAGTGAAGGGAGCAAGCAGACCTTCTCTGTTGCTGGTGTTGCTGCTCTAGAATTCCTCCTCTACACTCTAGACATATTACTGTCCCTCCTTGACCAAGAATCTCAGGACACGTACAGAAATCTATTGTGCATATCTAGATCTTACAAAATAAATTACTGCTCAATGCTTCCCACATTACAGTTTACAAAGACTACATGAGGTATCTTTATTAAGGTAATCTCAATTGGAATAACTGTACCTATTTAAATAGTCCTTGCTTATTACATGGGAAAAAAAAAAACCAAACAAAACAACTAACCACAGATATAGCAGACATAACAGAAATGTGGTTTTCACCTTAAGAAAGATACATGCAAGCACCACATGAGTTTACTATGAAGTCAATGCTTGCCCGGAAACACAGAAGAAAATGGTGTACAACACAGAGAACACAGCAGCACATTCCTAGTTCAGGACCTCATAGATGAGTTTCAACTAACAACAAAAGGTTTAAAGAGGATTTGTAAATGACAAACAATTAGTAGGACCCTGGCCTCTCAGCAAGGCTTGGTGAATTAAAGATATCAACCAAGAGCAAATAATGTAACACTAACCTTCTGTATCACCCATCCTTACCCTGAGTTTGAAGGCAGGGGGTTTCCTCTGCCACTGGAAAGAGAGGGGAAAGAAAAAAAAAAAAAAAAGACAGAAAAACACAGAGAAAGGGACTTAACAACCTTATCCTGTATTGATATTTTCCTGATAGCTCAAAGCTGTGGAATCAAAATTTCAGTGCTGTTCCTGCAAAATTCTCATATCCTAAAGCCCACTCCCAAACAAGGGGGCATAGCTATTCCCCACCTTTAGTTTTAGAGACAGAAAAGATGATCCTTTCTTATCACAGCTGACAGACACGATGATGAAAACACAAAATACTTCACCACATTAAAAAAAAAAAGAAAAAAAAAAAAAGAAAGAGCTGTATCGGACAATGCTTATGAGTAGCGGATCCCCCAAAACTAGTACTGCAGATGCTTTGTTCTCTGCATCAGCAGCTAAACCAAGTAAAACATCACTTTCAGCACCACCATTACAGTAAGTACGGCTGAGACTTACTCCACCAAACAACAGGCTGGTTACCACTACCGTCCTCCATTTTCAAGTCTGAGTAACCTACCTCATGGCTCTTACACACTAGGAGCGTCCAGAGGAGAAACTGCCATGGGCTGTTGGCATGCTGCAAACACACAGCCTGCATCCTCCACTGACCGCAGACCAGCCTCCCTAAAGGATGCTGGGCAAGTGACAAGCTTTCTGTGCCCGAATCCGTGCTTAACGGCAGTGGCAGCACTTGTAACGGGGACATGGGGGGAAATGGAGGTTGCAAGACAGAGGAGCTGCTGTGCCAGGCTCAGGAATCATCAAGGAGCTGGAGTCGGAATTGCCACGTACTGGGGAGCTGGGGGAAGGGAGAAGACGTGCCTCGAAAAAAACACCGGACGATTCTCTAACAAGGGCTGGTTTTGTCCTGAAAACGTGTTTGATTGACTGGCTTAGGCCCCTTTAATCTGCCTGTAGTGCAACACCAAGAAGAGTTGACCCCGTACAAAAGACACACAGCTGGCAGTCCCACAGGGGTAGCACCCGTCTCGGAAGGGGGCTCGCTCTTTTCAGCCGCATTCCCCAGGAGCACGCTGCGCTCCCCGATCCGCAACCGGCAGCGCTATCGCCACCGCACGGCCCGGTACGGCCCGGCCCGGCACTCAGGGGGCGCCGCTCGCCCCCCGCACACGCGGCAACATTCGGCGTGGACGCGTAACCCCGGAGAGCCACAGCGCTCCTCGGGGCACCACCAGTGGCTGTGCCAACAATCTGAGGAGCCCCCGCGGCACACGGGCGCTGGTAGCAATAAAAGCAAAACAGTCCGGGCCATTTTGAAGGCAAGAAAAAAAAAATAAAAAAAAATAAAATTACGGCAAGCGCGACAGAAAGCGGAGGGGAAAAGGGTGCCGGTTCCATGCCTTCCCCGCGGCCCCTCCACCGCCTCCCACCGGTCCCACGCTCGCCTCACCTCAGGGACGGCCCCGCGCGCTGGGGGACCCCGAGATCCGCCCGGCCGAGTCGTGCCGGGCCGCAGGGACTCAGACTTTCTCCGGGGAGATCACTCCCGCGACGCAGCCATGCAGGCGGCGGGCGGTGCTCGGCTCCTAGCAGCACCCTGCAGCGCGCTCCCGCATGGCTCGGCGCACGGACGGCACCGGCGCGAAGGCCGGCCCCACTGCCCCAAGCACCGCCCACGGCCCGGCGGCGGCCAATGGATCCCGCGCTGCCGCACACGTGAGGGCCGGGCCGCTCCGGCGGCCGGTTCCGTCCAGCCCGTCCGCTCGCCCTCCCAACCCCCGCGCAGCCGCTGCCGTCGCGATCAGGTGCTTGCGGGGCCGCCGGGCGATCGGCTGCAGGACGCAGGGGCAGGGCCGAGGGGGGTCCATTAATCGGGACCCCAGCAAATCCCCGAGCGGGATTGTGGGTTGGGCTGCCGCGCATCGAACGCTGCGCTCCTTGGAGCGGCAGCAATAAAAGCGAAACGTCTGGCAGGAAAGCACACAGTTTGCTCTCATTGTGGAGGTAAAAGAAACGTATTACGTGAGGTAAAGAAAGCAGCGACAAGTTCAAATTAGGGGAAAAAAAATAAAATGATGAAAATGTTCGGTTTTCTGTGTCTTTCTTGAGCCATTGAGGGAACCAAGAAGTCAAAAGCAGCCTCAGCTTGGGTAAGGGGCGGAAGCCGTTCCGGTCGCACGCACTGATCTCCCTACACTGCATCTCCTGCGACTGAACACAGCACCTCGAAGAAGGAGATGAACTGACCCTAATCCTCACTCCAAAACTATGAGAAATTTTGTTTCCTCCTATAACTGGAAAGGCATCAATAATCCAAAGTCTTGGTTGAACGCTAACCTGTCAGGTGACCAAACTGTGGGGTTTTTTTTTTAACTGGAAGGGGATGTAACCCATTACACTTTGAAAATATATTGAAATTCATTAATAATTCATTAAATAAATAAATAAATAAATACCAAAACAAAACCAGTCTCCTTACAAATTTTGCTTCATCCCATCCCCATGACTTCCAGGAACTGGAGGAGATGAGAAATTATTTTAGATGATTATTCAGAATAGCTTTATAGCCCTTTAAAAACTGAGAATCTCCCCTTTATATTTTTAGATGCAATTTTAATCAGACCTTCTGGTCTAAATGTAAGGTGTACCTAGGGTTACAAATAAAAGCACTTTTTAGCAGCAATTCAGCTTCTGAGACCAGAGAAAATCAGGCCAGCCCGTCCTGCTCTCAGCTGTTCAGTGCTATTTTCATCCCAACATTTTCATCTGGTGGAGAATTTTAGCAGAGTTCAGATTTAGTCTCATGAGCTGTCAATTATTTTAAGCTTTGATTTTTAATACATTCATTTGGCTTTTTAGTTATTTTCTTCCCTGAGATCGTCAACACATGTTATTTCTGGCCAGCTGTTCAGACCTCACTGTTTCCTCGTAAGGTGAGTTCATTAGCCATTTGTTTTTTCTCTGACCCAGTGCCCAAGCCACACAGGGTGTGTCATACTGGGGCTCCACAACGATGTAGGGTTAATAGAGATAAAAACAGTCCAATCTGGTAAACATCAAGGCAAGTGAAAACAGATAATAAGAGCTGCTGGCTGAGAAATCCTGACTTGCAGGCAGCTGGCAGAGAAATTCAAGCGGAAGAAAAAGGATTTTTTTTTCAAATGCCTGAACTGGTCAGAGCTAGCTGGATCCACATTCACTTGGCAATCAAGACACTGTGCCAAGCTGAGGCACACCAGCAAAACAAATGAATAGCTCCGGGGACCTGAGCCAGAAGGCACCTGGAACTGGATAGATCCAGATCCAATTAGAGTCCCTCTCTGACAGGGCAAATGCAAGTGTAAAAGACTTACCTCCTACAGAATGTATGCTGGGTTGCTTGGTTTGAGTTTTTCCCCCCTTGTTGTGCTATGTATTTAAAGGTAACTCATCTTTCATTTAAAGCCTTTACGTTTCTTCCTTTCAAGCTTCTCTAGCAAAGACTTTTCCCACTGTCTCAGGTTTGGTCTTCCCTGGGCTCGAGCCTCAGTGCTTTTGGGCAGTTCTTTGCAGATGGCTGTTTCTGTCTCTGGCTGCCTGAGACATGCTGAAGTGGGATAGAAGAGAGAGGAGGTGGAGAGTTAAAAACCTGAAAAAGCCAAGTTTGTGGCAAATATATGTCCCAGCTGTTCTGTTCTCCTGCTACAGTCTATAGGGTTGCTTCAACAGAAATATGTCAGCCAGCTCCACGTTACTCCTTGTGATGAAAGAGATGACATCATAAAACAGTGGAAGAAAAACTGTTTCCACTTGCACAGTTTTGACATTAGCCCTTTACAATTAAAATAAAATAATATTGTTATTTCAATCTCTGGCTCAGAGAACTGAATTAGTGATTACATTAACAAGCAATAGCAATGCAGCCATACGCCTCACAGGATAAATTCATACTGTTTGTTTTTACAACTGCATTTTAGTTCAGATTTTTCAAATTCCCTAATCTTGACTAGGCAGAATATGTAATATTTTTTCACCTTTGCATTATTCCCATTCTTGTATCAGTTTTGGGTTTGGGGTTTTTTTGTTGGTTTGTTTATTTGTTTTTAATATTAGCTCTCCAATAGAATTATGATTTTGGCAAAGTTGAAAAGCTGACAATTTATTCCCAGTTGTTCCCCATTTCTACTTTCACTCAAATGTCCATCACATGCATCTCAGAAATGCCTGCTTGACATTGTCCAGAAGGAGTCCAGGGGAGCCAGGTGCAGGAGGGACACCAGCAGAATGTGACCATAAGGAAAAGATGGTGCCAAAAACAGCAAGTGCCAGGGGTTCCTTGGAAAACATTGAGGGAAATGTAGACTGAGAAATATTTCAGTCCTGGCTTTGAGTGTGCAGATAACTTTTTCTCCCAATCAAATCTAAGATTAAGGGGAAGATGAAGAGGTAGATGAGTCAGTTACTTGGGAAGACATGCAGATGGCAACATAGAAGGGAGATGTGGATAGGGAACTGGCTTTCTCCTCTCTGGAAACATGGTGATTTGGCTTCAGGGAATGGGCAAAGCTTGAAGGGGAGACTCCAGTTTGATTAACTGGGCATTAAATAGGGGGATGCATATGAGTTACTTCACTTGGATGCCATGGGTTACTTCACCCATGCCAAGAAACAAGTTTTTTAATACCAAGCAGTTCAGCCTGTGGTGCTCACCCAGGACAAAGGGGCAAGGAGATGGGTTTGGGGATTCAGTCATGCTTAGCATCCCCAACCTGCCACTTGCTGCCCAGCCAGCCCTTAGTGCCACCTCTGTGTCCTGCACCCTCCCACAGTGGCAGCCAGGCTGACTTTCCAGACAAAACTGGGCAATGAGTTGGCAGCTGGTTTATTGCCCTGCAGTCAGATGATGTTGACAGGGTCCTGCTTTGCTTGTGCTCACAGCTGGCTGCAGAGGGGCTGCCATGTGGAGAGCCAGCCCAAGGGCTCTGCGTTTCTGGAGAGGGAAACCTGTCACCCAAGGGCTGCACTTCTGCACTGTGAGGCTGCTGCAGCTCAGCGTACCCGTGACCAGCACACAATGTCAAAGCTTTTTGGCAGCTCTAACTAAATTGTGTCAGACAGTTCTCCTTTAGCTACAGTTTTACTGACAAGCTCAAAGACATCTAAAAAAAACAAAGCAGCATATTTCTCCACTACAAAAAGCATTACAAAACTTTGCCCATACTCTGCTAGGTTCATTTATAATTCCATCTTTTTTTTTTCTTTCTCTTTTTTATTCTTTCCAACCAAATTTATTTACTATTTTATAACTAAAGTAATTATCCATACCCATGTTAGAACTTTTTCTGAAGTGCTTCACTATTCTGCTTGTCTTCAAACAACTGGTACAGCTGCTATGCTGAAAGCATGGTGATGTCTGGGGCCTTGCAAACCAGCCTATTCTGCTCCAGAGCTATGACTCTTTCCCAGCTTTTTGAACTTCCTTGTTGGAAAAAGTCATTCCCACCTGGGGCTGAAAAAAGGAGTTTCTCTACCTCACAATGTTAGAATGACCACTTGAGATAAAAAGCAGTTTCTTCCCCTTTCTAATTACACCCAGAATTCCAGAATGTGCTTACCAGTTCTTCAGATTCATTTGTGATCACACAAAGTCAGTCATATGGCCATCTAAAAATGGAATGGAGATTTGGGGGATGAGGTCACATTCTTGCCAAGTACCTTTGTATTTTGAAACAAGAGGAGCAGCCACGACGGTGTGCGTGGTAAGCAGCATGTGTTGTCACACTGCAGCTCAGAAAAGTTTTTCAAGTGACAGCAAGAATAATGTAACAACTTCTGCTGGGTGATCCTGATTACACAAAAGATCTAGTTTTAATGAGTTTTCACTTTTCATGCAGTGGATATACCAACAGATGGTATCAATATCAATGATCCTTATCAATAAATTTAGAAAACACAGCATCATCTGAGAAGGAAGGGAGGTATGACAGGAAAGCAGGAAGCTGTGCTGCTTGCAAACACCACCACCTGCAGAATAAGGTTCTGCAGGAATAAGGAATTAGAAACAGGAATAAGATTCTGTGCCCATTGGTCAACCCAAGATAGAGCATGTGGTAATGCAGCATCTTCGGACTCAGATCTCAACTCAGCAGCACGCCAGGTACCACCACTGAGGTGCTGAGTACCTTCAGATCTTTAGAACCAGAAGGCTGGGAGGGTGAGGTATTAGCCTGTGACTAGTCCATTTAATCTACTTAGCTCTTCCTATTTTATCAATTTTCTGCTTTACTACTTCTATGATTTCTATCACTTCTACTCACCCCCATTTCCAAAATACTAATGGAGGTTTAATAGGAAAGAAAAATTAAAACCCTATGATAACCAGAAATAGCAGGATAAGAACAAAAGAAACTTTCATCTGTCATGACTTGTCCAGCCCAACTCAATGGAACAATTTCCCTGCCTCCCCCTGGACATTTCAGTCTGTTATTTCTTTCTTCAAGTCATGCCAGAAAATCCTTCTTCCCTCTTCAGATCTCAATTGCTTTTTCTCAGTTAAATGGCTGTAGCTCAATGGCACAACACAAAACCTGAATGCACTGCCCATCTAGGAAAATGGTGGTCTTAAAAGAAATGTCAGACCAGTTATCTTCAGAGTGCTTGGCTATACCCATGCTAGCACTTAACCTTTGCTTCCCCAATTCTGCAGTTACAATAGTTAGAGCTGGCTGATTCTGTTATTCCTTCAGAAAAAGTTTTCTTAAAATAGCCTAGCCACAAGGGCATAATGAGGTGCACAGCTGGGCAGAGCTTTCAGAGCAGCGGGAGGAAAAAGAAAGAACATATGCAGGACCAAAATGCTCACAGCCTGCAAATGACTTATCTCCATTCAAATGGCTGAAGATGATGGATGCAGCTGTACCATTACATAAAAACAAAACAAAACAAAAAGATAGTTGAGAAAGACCAGGAAAAAAAAAAAAAAAAGCAGAGAAAAGTGCTAGGGGAATAACATATAATTTATTTCTTACCTGCTGCATCTTCTCTCTGCTTTCCTATTTTCCCATGGAGCAAAGAAACTAAACTACCAGTCAATCTGTAGAAGGAGAGTAGAAAAAGCCTATTTCAAAATGGAGATCCTTAAAGATGTAGGACTTGGAGCTCTTTTCCCACCTCAACAACTTCAATGGGGCTACGGTGTTTGTGTCTGGAAGCCTGCAGAACCCAGGCTTGCCAACACAGCACTAAGAACAGTTGATTTTGTTTGAAATGGCTAGATTAATCTTTTAACTTTGCAGCAGCTAGTTATGTGTGCCTATTATAGATTAAACAAAATCAATTGCTCCATTCTAGAGACTCTACCCATGGGAAAACAGCAACATGATGTAACTCCTCTTCTGAAATCCTCTTCCCAATACTTTTTCAAATACAATGACAATAAATCAAAGTATTCCAGTCTCTAAAGCTTCCAAGCTTCTACAATTAGATATTCACTGTCAATTTAGCACTGAACTATCCACCTTACATTAACATGACACCTTAAAGATCCCAAGGATTCCTGTGGTTCCTATCCACAGCTGCCATGGCACTTGGCACACTCATTTAAAACCTGCATTATCTCATGTTTAAAGGACATATACAAGGGAGGAGTACTACACATATGTTCATGGAAGCAGTTTACTGTGATCTACAAATCATCCTGTCTTCTCTATGTTTACCTTGAATGCAAATTAATTGTAGAAAGCAGTGGTGATGTTCATATGTATTACACAGTAGTGAATTCATTGCCAACACTGTACAGCCACCACAAAACACATAAATATGTACCTTCCCCAGTCCTCAGCTTATTTTATCACTTTATGGAAAAAGACAACAGGATAAGGAAGGTCTCATGCCTTGCCCCAAAATAACATTTTGCTTTGTCAGATTAATTGCATGTTCTGACATCAGCAACTGAAATTATCAGGCGGTTTTCCCCTGGGTTGCCCAGAGACTGTAGAATGAATCATGCCAGCTCTTGTGCTGCACCCGGGACCATGGGGAACAAGGGATGGAAAGACCAGAATCTTTTTTTTTTTCTTCTCAGATCCCTGTGACTTGAGATTCATATGCATCATCTGGCTTTGTGGGTGCTGTGATGTGGCCAGTGATGTGACCAGTTGGTATTATTGTCTTCCGACTTGTAGCAGAAATGGCCATCATCTTCCAGTGGGTGTATTTACACAGCCACAAAGGCATAATCACCACTTTGCTTTGATCGTGGTGTGAATTAATGGCACTAGAGTTTCTCAAAATGTCACCGAAACTTTCTGAAATTAATTTGACTCAGGAACAGAGCTCAACATGGAGAATTCTCCTTAGAAAGAAAATGTTAACATTTCAATACACAGAAAACATTCCCCAAGTAACTAAGATACCCTCCTCCCCCTCAGAGCTATTTAGCACCAGAGACTCTGAAGTTAGTCTAGATCTTAAATCTTACAAGACAAAGAGCACCAAGACATTTCTTCTGCTTGTCTCATTCATGTCTTTTTATACGTAAAGTTCTTCTTTCGTTTCCATGGTGGTCGCTTTTCAACCATTTTTCCCTCTCTCAGGCCCCCTTTTTCCTTTATGCTGTTTAAAGGCTCCCTTACCTGGGTGCAGCAGAGCTGCTGCAAAACTCCTGCCTGCCTCCCTCCTTCGCCGGGACCGCTCCTGCCAGGCTCCGTCTGCTCTTCTTCCTCTCCCAGAGCTCCCTCTGCTGTTAGATGCAGCTGCCTTCGAAACACGGCTGTGAAACCCCAAGCATTGCTTTGGAGGGCTGATGCAACTCATGAAGGACCAAGGATGCTCTGGGGAGAAGAGGGAGCAGCCTGGACAACATGGTCTGGATATGTTCGCCTCCTCCTGACAGCTGTCTCCTCTGCCAGAGTGCCGCTTGAAGGCAAACAGAACAGCATCTTTGCCTAGAACTCACCAGGCATGTCCTTTCTTTTAGGAGTCAGTGCGTTAGGAAATACAGCTTCTTTGGACAGAAAAAAGTGTTCTTTCTGCTTTGTCTCCAGCTGTTTAGTGTAGGATGTTAGCATAATGCTGTGGAGTAGCTGCACACCCAAATCACTGCTTAATTATAGGGGATGCAATAGGAGAAGGAGGAAAAATCTGACAAAAATATACTGAGGAATGAAGACCCCAGCCTGTGAAAAACGTGTGCTATTTCTACCTGCTCTAAGCACACTGACCCCACACTATGACAGACTCTTTGAAGGCACCTACATGCTGTAGGTGCCTGGAGGAAAGTGCTGGCTGCAGCAGCCCAGGCTGCACCAGGGCACTGGAGATTTAAGCCCCCAGCCTCATGGTGCTGCATGAGGGATGCTCACTCTCCCATTGTCCTCTCCAGAGGCCATGCACTGTGGAGCTGGCTCCTGGCCACACAGCACATATGCACCTCGCTGCTGACAAGACACTCAGCAGCTTTTGTCCTGCTGAGCTTCAGGACACTGAGGAACAAGGAAAAAGAGCAAAAGGAACCCATTCCTCAGCAGTGAAAGGGCTTGGTCTCAACCGTGCTAGTAACTCACACTGGTTTCCTCAGGGGCAGTACCCTGCAGCCATGGTAGTTCACAGCTCATCCCCTGAGGAGCATGGCGTGGAAATGCACCAAGCTGTGCCCTGCTAAAGCCACGTTTGCACACTTGTTGCATTTGCCTGTATATGTTGCCATAGGAACTGCAGCTCAGCATCTGCTGCCTGCTGCTCCCAGGCAAGCTTGGCCCACACTACTCCTCTGCCTGCCTGCTCTCTGGCCTCATCCTGCTGCCTCCTCCTCGCTCACGAGCTCCCTGCCTTATCCTCTTTTTTTTGGGTGACAATCAGATTACTGCTGTGGCAGCTAATTATTGCATTAGTTATAATTTGCCTATTCATTTGTCTCTCCCTCTCCCTCCCACCTTGGAACATTTCCATCTCTCCATCCTTTCCACCTTCACACTAGCTCCACTCTTTCTGACTCCCATCCCCTTTTCTCTCACACTCCTCAGCCACACAAAGCCTTGTTGCACTGCTGTACCCTTTGCTTCCTCTTGGCCTTCCTACTCCTCACATACTCCTAGTATCTTTCACTCCACCATCTCTCCCAGTCCTTCTCCTCCAGTTTCCTTCTCCTTAGGCCCCCTACCCACCACCCTGGACTACTCCTTCACACAGTCCTTCTGTTTACCCCTATGCTGGGTACTGCCAGCTTCTCCCAGGTTTTCTCTCCTCCTGCACTCTCCCTGGCTCTTACACACAGTAAATAGCATTTAGAAATCACTACTCTATCTGAATGCCCTAGAAACTTCATCTTCTCTCACCTCCTAACAGCTTGTAACACTAGCCTTACTCCATCCCTTACTTTTTTGAATCTTCAGTTTCCTCCAGGCAACTTCATCAAGCCCTGCAAGGGTAGCATATTATAATCTCTCACTATCTCTACATCCCCCCAGGACACTCCTTTCTTCTTTCTTGTCCTTTGAATGGGAAATTCCATCCAGAACCATATCCAATTCCACCCTCACTCCGATAGCCCTGATCTATATTTATGGCATCATCATCATTCACAACCTCTCATTCCTTCAACCCCATCCATGTGGCTGTCTTGCTGCTTTTGGTGCCATTGACTGCAAAGTCGCTTTGGATCATATTCTCTCCTGTTTCTCAGAATTGTTTTTCCTCTCTGACAACTTCTCCCTTTCCACACAAGCCTGAGGACCAAGTTTCCCAGTGTCCTCCCTCTATCCTCACCCAAGCCACATTATCAGTCCTTCCTTGCTACCACCATCTGTGTTCTACTCTACCTGGGAGCCTCTGGCACTCCTGCCCCCTCCCTCCTCCCATGTAAAGGCTACTTTCTTTCTGGAGACCATCTCATTTGCCTAGAGCACTCCAGCTAGCACCTACAGCTGTGCTGGCCCTCATTCCTGATGGGTGCCTCTCCATCTTGCACCTCAGCCAACCTCTGCCCTCTCCTAGTGCTGCTAACACTACCTTTGCAGATCCCCTCATTTTGCCTTGCAATCCCTTTGTATTTCCACACTCTATTTTCCTGTTGGGAACATCACTTTCTTGCTAATTTTCTTCTGCTTACAATCCTCTAGCCTTGTCTCAGCATCTCAAAACTGCCAGTGGTCATGAAGTTGTTGCATTTAGACTGTTGCTCCAGGACATACGGAAGGTGTATGTGTGAGAGAGCATGTAAGGATGCTGTAAAGTTAGGCAAGAAATTTTCCACTTGCATTATATTTTCCTATGTACTTCAGACCATCTGTGGAAAGCTGTCAAAAGACTAGTTGGAAAGATGCTATAAAATCCTGTTATTTTACTTAAAACATTAATTTAGCAGGCACAGATCTGAGAACTCAGCATAATGCTAACAGTTTTCTTGTGCTTCCCAATTTTTCTCATCTTTTGTAACAAGGAGATCTTGTTGTTTATTGTGCCCTGGAGCTTTCTCACACCCCTTGTGACTCGAGCCTGCTTTTGGCTGCTCCCTTGGCATGTGTATGCATTCCCATAGTCCCAGGTCCACATGTGCTTGTTAATACAGCCTGGAGTCATTTGCATGTGTAGTCTCAAGACAGCAAAAGTGCAACAGCACTTCATTATTTTGTAGTGGCACCTCTGGACCTCAAGATCAATACATTTCCATGTCATTTTTAAGTCTGTTTGCATGTTCTTTTAGGTGCTTTTTGCATGCTACGTTGTCCCATTATCCATATATTTGCACTCCAAATTTCCATCTCTATATCTTCGCTGCCCATTTGAACAGCATCCTGGAACATCTGAAGTTATCACTGTGACCACCTCTTTAATGATTCCCAGAACTTGAGAAAGTTTCTGATATCTGTCTAGTTTCTAAATGCCATTTGGTGGTGATGCTGGCCAGGATGAGACTGACAGCTCTAGAAGCATAGCTTTTTCCTATAACAAATTTATCTCCTTAGTTCAAAATCTCTGGGTAAAAAAAAACAAACTAAAATAAACCAAAACAAAATGCTGTCTCTTTCTGTGATGTTACTCCCTTTTTTTTTTTTCATAGAATGTCTCTAAAACAGCTTCTCTCATCACTGCAGAATTTCTTCTTCACATCTGAATACCTGTTGTTGAACCCATCTTTAAATTGTCTTTGCATACCCTTTCTATTGTGTTTGTGCCTTTGTCCTTCACTTTCCTCTTCAAAACCAGCCTTGCAGACCTTTACTGTATATGCCTCTCAGCAAAACAAATTCAAGTTAGTGCAAGAGTGAGAGACAGGTGCCCACACTTCCAAATTATGTAATCCTGTACTTGGTGATGTGAGCTCTGCTGGGACTCACATATATTGTCTTCCTGATCTGCAGCTGCTGCCATTGCAAACCCCTTTGCTTGGATGATCAATCAGTAAAACTGAATATATATAAAACAATGAAATGCTACTAAATGTACAGTAAATCCACTGAAGACAGTCTAACTTCTCCAATTTATGCCTAATGATCATGCGTGTAGGTTTCCTGCCCTGGCAGCAGTCCACCACTAAACTTCCCAGAGATGCAGCCTTCACAGGCAGAGTCTCAACACATTACTTGTTAACAGGAGGAGCTGGCTCCAGCAAGAAACATTTCACAGATAGAGCTTGTTTGCAGAACCAGAAGTTAATCTCCCAGGGTTTAAGACAGTCCCAGAGCCTCATCTCCAACCCCAGGGAATCTACATTTTTATCTTCTTTTATAACTAGGATTTATTTCATGCATAGACAAGATCTCTTTTGATACAGAAGGGTCTGACACAATAACAAGCAGCAGCTTGCATCTATCTGAACAAGGGTGTATCTGATGCAAATGGGAAAAGTCAAAATGCACAGAGGGAAGAACTCCAGGAAGGATTGGAATTGGCATCTTGCATTTAAATCTTACTTCACATCAGAACTAGTCAGATGGGAACAGCTATCCCTTTTTGGAAATCTGAGTGACACAGTAGGATTTAGAATAGAAACCAGGGAATGACTCCAGGAGCTGCTGTGACAAGTACTTGCCAGACCTAAGCCCCAAAGCCTTTTGTTTTTAGCAGTGGGAGTTTGATGTGAAAGGCTGATTCCAGCCAGAACTGAAGCATCATCATGGAACAGATGTGTTCTTAGAAATGCAGGTCTTATCCCTGCAATTTTCCTCATGAATTTTTCCATCATAAATCCAATATCTTTATGTTCACTGGCCGGCCATTTGCGGTAACATCAGTCATCAGGCAAATGTTGCCTTCTTTTGTCCTTGCATCTCCCGAAGGACCTTTGGCTTGAGTTCCTTTGCCAATAAATAAGAAGCAGCAAAAGCAGTTGAAAGATCAAGATCAGTGGTGATGATAGAAACAAGTTCACCATGACACTGGTTGCTGTTTATTCTTGTGAACAAAGTACAAGCAGTTTGCCCAGGGCTGCATAAACAGGAAGGAAGAGCTGATCTCTGCTGTGCCTGGCTAAGCATGTATTCATCTGGGATGAAGTCCCAACTTGAGAAACCAGGGGTAGGGGGAAGCTGAAGATCTCTTCAATTCAGCCCCATTGCATTCCTTTTGTGTTACCTATTTTTCATGTTCCTAAATCTGTGTGACCAGAACTGTGCCTCAAAATATTTGCTGGTTTGCTGGACTTGGGGAGGGGAAAGGATAATGTGAGATCCATACTACTGTTACTGGAGCTGTGGGAGATACAAGGAAGAGGGTGCATTCCTCCACTTTTCATTTGCCTTCACATGATGGGTGGACTACTTTTGGGCTTAGAGAGAATAGGAGGAGCAGAAGCAGAGGGGAGATGTTTTTTTCCACTCAACTCAATTAGCAGATCCATAAAGTGCAGCAAAAACCCCACATCAACAAAAAAGAATTCCCCATGACAAAATCAAAATAACATCATAACACTGAATGGAAGTGGAGAGTTTACACACAATCCACCCTTTGCCCTTTCACTAAAATTGCAATAAATCTAAATACCACACAATCATTATGCTCTCTAATGTTATTCATTCCATATTTTGCCCATTACCTCTCCCAATTAATATCCTTATTTTCAATTCCTTGGGTCCTTCATTGGGTGCCATAAAGGACTGTGGTGGGATGACCCAGATGCCCACCAAGCCTCTATCTCTCCACTCCTCAGCAGGATGGGGCAGAACAAATAAGATGGAAAAATCTCATAGGTCAAGATAAAGATGGTTTATAAAATAAATAAAGAAAAGGACATGCATGGGAGCAAAGGAAAACAAAAGATTAACTCACCACTTTCCAACAGCAAGTGATCTCCAATGATTCCTGGGAAGTAGGGCTTCAGTGGCTGCATAGTGGCTGCTCTGTAAGACCAAACATCATAATAAGGAATGCCCCTCCTTCTCGTCCTTTCTCTTAGCTTTTATTGCTAAGCAGACATGTATGGAATATCCCTTTGGAGAGTTTGGGTCACCTGTCCTGGCTACATCTCCTCCCAAGGTCTTGCCCACACCCAGCCTACTGGTGATGGGGGAACATTGGAGAGACACCGTGATGCTGTGAAGCACAGCTCAGCAGCAGCCAAAACACTGGTGTGTTACCAGCACCTTTCCAGTTACCATTACAAAGCACAGCACCCTGAGTGCTGCTGTATGGAGAATGAACTGCACATGAACCAGACCTGATAGATCCGGATAGATCACATGCGTAGCACTGAAGGGAAGTTCAGGCCTCTCTTTTTTCCCCACATTGTATTTGCATCATCCACAAAGCAATCAAAGAAGGCATCTACAGTGGCAAATTGAAGATGTCCTATCAGGCCACATTATAGCAAGCTACACACTACAGAATCTTTAGTTCCCTCAGAAATGCAGGATACAATGCAATTGATTTACACATGCCTTGACAAAAAAACCCAAACCCAAACAAACCCAAACAATAAACAAAAACCCCCAAACAAACACACGAAAATAAACGGATCTTGAAAGCAAATGAAAGCTGTCTTTGGAAGATGTCCAGATGCCCATTAACATGTTCTTTCTCCCTCCTTACATCCCTACCCAGCATCCCAACTTTCCCCACAGAAGGCAAGCAAGTAGGAAGGCCACCCCCTGTAGCCTGCAACACCCAGAGGCAGTGAGCTTATCCAGCCAGCTCAGCTAGGCTCCCCAGCAAGCTCCATGCCCTTCACCTTCACCCCCTCCTCTCCATCCATTGCCTCTGCTAGTGGACTGTTCCCAGGGTGCAAAAGCAAGCAAGTGCCTTGCTGCTTTGTTCATTTAGTTTTGAGGGTGCCACATTTAGCATTCCCACTCCTGTTCTCCTCACCTGACACCATCTGCTGGTTTTAACAGCCCTGCAAAGGAAGACAAAAGCAAGATAATCAAATAACCCAGTCGTGGCCCCACAGCAATATAACAGCTGGGGCTAGCCACTGTCAAAGGAAGCAGGGACCCCAAGCTGGCCTAAAACCTGCTGTGTATGGTAGAATCCCCAGTTATAAATAATTTACTGCTTCCCTTCATTCTTCCAGATAACAGGTTTTGTTTTGTTATGCTCCAAAATGGACAGAAATGACTGCAACCTTTGACTGGTATCTTCCAATAATTGTATTGCAAAGATACTTGAAAGATGATTAAGCTTTAGAAGTAACCTTTTCTCAAGCTACTCTGATCTGGGTCAGGGCTCCATGCAAATCATCCCAGTGAGTTGTTGCATAGCTGTCCACTGATACTATTGGGAAGATATTTCTGCAGTAATTTGACCCTTCAGTTAACGCCTTGAGTTCTCAGGCAGGCCAAATTCCCACTGAAACAAAGGACTTGGACTTTCAATCCAGTTTAAATCCCACCAAACATTTGCTAGGTCGAGAGAACGGCATTGTCCCTGGTCTCCGGTAAACAGGAGTTTAAAGCCGGCGTTGCTGTAGCTCAGCGGGGCAGCGGCGCTGCCGGGGCCCGACAGCAGGTGCCACTGCGGACCGCGCCTGGCCGTGCAGCACCGGCAGCGGCCCCGCCGGGAGAGAAGCTGCGCGGGGCTCGCTGCCAATCCCTAAAGCCAAGCGGGGGCTGCTGCCGAGGGTGGGGTGCTGGGAGGCCCCGGCCAGCCTGGGGATGGTGCCCAGGGAAGCGGCCACCGCAGAGGGGCCGGAGCGGCCCATCGATGGGCAGCACCCAGGGCGCTGTGCGAAGTGAGCATCCCGAGGGAAAAAGCCGGTTCTGGCAGTCGGCAAAACCCCCTCACCTCAGTATTTGCAAAGCTTGCCTCGTTCACAGCCTGCCCTGCCCTGCCTGCCGAGACCTCTCGGGTCACTTCGCCCTCATGGCTTGTTCTAGAACAGGTAACAACGTCAGAGCACACACGGTCTGTGTCTTGAACTCCTCGAAGGTCAGCACATGTTTGGGCTTTAGCTTGGGCTTAGTCCTCTGCCACTGGTGCAGGTACCAG
This sequence comes from Ceyx cyanopectus, assembly GCA_013401355.1. NCBI lineage: Eukaryota > Metazoa > Chordata > Aves > Coraciiformes > Alcedinidae > Ceyx > Ceyx cyanopectus. Next base: position 49,744 of record VYZU01008530.1, read on the forward strand.
CCAGAGGGCAGCCCCCTTTCATTGCCAGCAGGCAAGGCTTTCCACCTTAAAAGACACTGCACTTCGGGACCACCATTGCTACTCCAAGGACTCATGATAATGCTCTGGGAAAAGGCCACATTTTCCTGTTTCCATTACCAGTAAGTGAGGCAGCCACAGAACAAAACATGCTTTGTTGTTAAAGCTGCATCTGGTTTATACCCACACCATCAATACACTTCAGAGTGACATCAGTTTTTTTCTGTTTCCTTTCTGATTAACTTTTGTGATCAGGAAAGCATTATACATCTGAATATTTAAAGAGACTAGAAGGGAGAGAGGGAAGAAGAAAATCACAGGGAAAAAAACCCAAACCTACATACAGTCAATTGATTTATCCTAAAATTAGGGATGAAGGAAGTTGCAAGAACTTCTCAGTTAATGGAATTCTCCCTCATGGGAGATCCTCCACTGAACCTATCCCATTTACACCCCCTGCCCTCCCTCACCTGAGGGGTCTGGATAATGAGCAGAAACAGATACACCACATTGTGCCTTTACCAGCCAGTGCTAACAAATATTGCTTGTGCTGGGCTGCTGAATCTGAAAAGAGAATAAATTCTTCTATGAACACACTTTTCTAGTTGCTAGGTTTTTTTCCAATTCTTGCCTTTCAAGGAGAGACAGAAGGTGCTCTCTGTGTCACAGTGAGCCACACAGTGCTCACTCAGCATTATCAGCCCTCTCCGCTTGCTTCACTGCTGCAGTAGATGCTGTTGTCCCAAAAATTGATTATTTTCCTGGTGTATAGTCATTCTGACTCTCTTTAAAAATATGTCTTTAAGATGGCTTCTGCCAGCAGACACAACTCCAGCTAAAAGCTTGAGATTTTGGAGGTCATTTGCATCTTCTTGGTATGCCACTGAGACTGGGTGAAAGCCAAAGATGGTAACAGGAAAGGCCCACCAGAAAGGGAAGAGTGGCTGGCAGTACAGTTGCAGATAAGCAGGATATCATTTTCCTACCCACCACTTTAGACATCCCAGGGTTTCTGGGACTGCACAGAGATGCCAGACACAGTGCAGGACTTCAGGAGACTGGTCAATGCAACAGCTGAAGAGCAGAGCAGGCACATGAAAATGTACTGGAGACCTACAGTTCTAGAGATGAGAGTGGGGAACAAAAGATGGTTAATTCAGAGAGCTAGAAGGGAGGAGATGAAAAGAGCCTGAGCAAGTGCTGTGATTCTCTCCTAGTGAGCTACAACTCCTAGATCCTCTGTTTTCTCTTTTTAGGATCTCTCTGTCTTCTAAAGAGACAGGTGAAAACTGGGTGCTATTCCATACTATCAAAGACAGGTTTGCCATGGCTGAATGGTAAATTGGTGTATACTGAATCCAGATAATACTAGCTGGGTTTAACTTGCTCTTTATATCCATGAAGACAAGCTAAAATGATGGAAATCTCTCTAGTCAATGCAAGTGCATCAATCTGGGGGCTTGCACCAGTAAACTGTAAAGGTCTGAAGGTGTGCTGTGGTGCGAGCCTCTGCTGTGGACCTTCCAGTCATTCAGATATCTTGCCTCAAGGCCTTAGTGAGCATCACAAACATACACACTCTGCAGAGCAGGAAGGGTTTTGCTTTGTAGAGCTCTATTTAGATTCCCATACGCTGCTAGAAATGCATACATCTCACTGGATTAGCGGCTACATCTCACACTACTTTTTTAGGGTCAATGAAAATCAACAGAAGATGCTTATATAATCACATGTAATCATGACATCTAATTAATGAGTAACCCAGTTTCCACTTACTGAGGCTGCAAAGGAGGAGTGTCCAAAGAGTTAGGAGAAGATTGCTTTGTCCCTTGCATTTCCAGGACAGTGCAACTGTCTCTGCCTGCCTGGGCCATGTGTTGAGATTTGTCTCTTGGATCTGCTCCTAGATATTGTCCAGCTGAGAAAGTTCCTGCTGCTTCAGCTATGTTCCTTTCCTGGTGCTTTGGAGAGCATATGCTGTTGTCCAGCTTGACCTCAACATTGTTTTCTCACACAGTGTCATGCTTTTTCTCCTTCCAGAAAGCTTTACTGCTGGGTGAAGGACTTCCAGTTTCTCATCAGGCTCTAATTTGCGTTTCTACTGGTTTAGTGGTTTTTGGTTGGTTTGGGTTAGTGGGGTTTTTTTTTTATTTTTTTTTTTTTTTCTGTCCGCTCAGACTCCAAGTCTTCCTGCAATTCAGTGAGCTAAGAATCCAGGTCACCATTTCCGTCAGAGCTGCTTCCTCCTCCACCTTCACTGAGCTGCCTGCAGATCTTCTTCCTTCCTGGGCAGACCTCTGTGCTCCTCTGGCTTTGCCTGCAGATGTGGTGCCTCCCTCCTCCTCTCAACACCCTGTTTCTGACTTCTGACACTGTTTTCCTCCCTGAATTACAGACAACAGTCATGTCCTGAAGTTCAGCTGTGCAACTCCTGACAGATTTTTTTCTTTACTGCCTGCAGTAAAGACTGTCTTGTCCATGGTTTCCTGTTCCCCTCCAGGTTACATGGGCCAGGGGCTGCCTGTGTGGTGGGAACTATGGAGGCTCCAGGGAGTGGCAAGGGAGGACCCAGCAAGCAGGATCCATCCCACCACCTCACATTCTGCATCCTCCATGGCAGAAGGTCTTCAGCAACCTCAACAACCTTCAATGGCAACAACAGTTGCTGACAAGCTCTTTGCATAGATGGGAAAAACCATCCAACGCATCTCATTCTTTCACACACATTCCACGTGATGGACCAAGACTTCATGTCCTCTCTTCTATTGCTTGTGTCAAGGTCAGTAGTGCACCTTGCTGCCCCACTGCCCTTCCCCAGACCTGCACCACTGCCCATGGCTCCCTTTCATTCTGGGGAGACCCCAGGCCTGGAATGATTCTGCTGCAGGTGGGGAGATGTCTAAGCTTGTCCCCCACTGGTCCTGGCTCACTGGCCTGAAGTGAGAACTGATTGCCTAGGGTGGGCAGAGCCTGCTGCTGCTTCTAGCCCTGCCCACTGCCAGCCTGGTTCTACCCTACCATTGTCATGATACCTGCAGCCCTAATTACCCTTCTGCCTGTGACTCCTCAACTGCTCACAAGGCCCACATGGTTCAGCCCCATAGACATCCCCAACTCCAGAACTGTGAGAGCCCACCCTGGCACATCCTTTCTTCAGCTCCAGGCAGTAGTGCAAGCATGTGGCATGGAGGAAGCACTGGACGGGCTGTCTGCTTCTAAACCTGCAGCTTTTGGGTCATTTTCTGGTCCCCAACACACCATTCCTTAGGGCCAGGTGCCCCCCCCAACTCCATGATAGCTTCAAGTATTTCCATCAACCCTCCTTCTGGCAGTGCCCACGAGATCGTCTTGCAAGCCATTGCTTCTGCCAGTCCAGCAGCAGCATCCCATTGAAACATCTATACTGCACCAGGGCAGCTGTTGCTTGTTACAGATGAGCCTTCACATTTTTAACCTCCCCATCACCAAGGGAAGGAAGAACTCACTTCTTGCAATTAATCTATTGACGGCTGCATGTTAAAAGCCAATTCCTAGGGGAGTCTGCTCCAAACACCTAACCATGCTGAGAGTCCCATTAATAATTACTCTGTCTGTCAGTTGAGTTTATGGAGATTTTTTTTACCTACAGGATGTTTCTGTGTCTCTCTTACTTCTCTCTGGTTTTAATGTGATAGCTCAACACAGGCTGTGCTGTGAACAAGGGAAATTGCATGTTCAAACTTCGATAGAAGCCACTGACAGGTTCTATATTTTATGATTCAGAGGTATTTATAATTCAGTGGAAGTCTTTCAAAGTGCATACACATGTACATACATTCTCCCTTTCCTTTGATTTAATATTTTGCCTTCTTTTCACAGAAAGTAGCTGCTCATCAAGCACCTAAACCATAAAGAGTTGGAAACATGGAAATATTTGCATTTCTGTTACCCCCTTTCCCTCTACTTGCCTGTTTTTCCAGTTGCATTCCAAAGAGTCTGTTTTAAATTCCTTTATGTATTCTCTAAAGACTCTTGGTCATCTCTCTTTCGCTCCTGCTGTGTTATCTGTATCCTCTTACTGATGCCTGGAGTCCAAGTCTCTCATCCTAACTGGATAGTCCAAAGTCACAGTAAACCAGGTCTGACCTCTGTTCTTTGATCACATTAAAGGTATTTGACCTTTTTTTTATAGATGTAGATAACTGCACAGTGCTGGAAATCCTAGGAACCCCTTTTTCCTTTTAGTCTACTAAAGATTCTAAGTAGTGCACCTAAAAACAGAACACGCTCCACTAGATCTTATTTCCTGCCATTCCTATTAGCCTCTTTCTTTCCTCTTAACTAAGGGTATCCTTCTATTTGGTCATTTTCTGCAAGCAAAAACAAATTAATCTTTTAGTATCCTGGAAAATTTCATTATAAGGTCTTACCTGTGCTTGTTCTCCTTCAGCTGGGTATCTCAAGAGGTCTGAGCAAATTAACTCCCCAAGGCAATGTCCAACAGCAACAGGGGCAAGAAGTGGGGGGGGTGTGGGGGGGAGTACAGTGGGATGGTGGCAGGGAGGAAGCACAAAAACTCTAAACCAACCCCCCCATATAAGAAAACAACAAAAAGACAAACAAAAACAACAAGACAAAAAAAACCAACCAAATCCAAAATCCCTAATTTGATGTTGATAAAGAAAATGAACCCATAAATGAAGCAACTCATTGAAATTACTTGATCTGGCTCCTGTCACCAAACCTATTTCATTCCTGCCTGCAGAAGTCCAGCCCCTTGAGCCAGATAATTCCTGATACTTCCAGGTTGTGCTTGGCATCCCTCTCCTTGGCACCCCTCTGTGGAATATCCCCGGTCTGTCCCCTGCTTTGGGAGCAGGCTGGGAGTCCTAGCTGGTAGCACCAGCAACTAGCAAGAGCAGAGAGGTCTGTGTAAGCATAGCTCTCTTAGGAAACTGCCATAAGCACTTAGAGAAGGGGTATCTAGTCTTAAAAAAAACATATGCAGTTCCCCAGTGGTAGAGAACAGTTGTCACTTGTCTCAAAAACAAACCAAAAAACAAACAAACTAAAAGAAAATAAGCAGAAAAGCAGTGGGAACTCTCAACTGTGACACTTGTGCAGTGCCTCCAACACCCTAGTGCCATGCAAACTGTGAAAGGCATCAGTGACACCGCATAGACCTTCCAGAGGAAGCTGCTGTGGTTTTAACCCTGACATCAACCACCCAAATCTGCAATTAGGCACAGTGCTCTTCTGGAGATGTCTCTATATCTGTAGTAGGGCTGCTCACAGTGTGTAATTACTTGAGCCCAACTGTCCCGTAGGAGCCAAGCAGAGAATGGCCACAGCAAGCTCCTCACAGCCCCATCCCACCTCCACAGCACAGACAGGTGGTTTTTGGGGCATTGCTGGCACCATGCCCTGGATCCTGTTAGCAGCTTCCATGTAATCGTGAATGAGCCTGATGCGCTTTGCCATTGCATTACTAACTATTGCAACCACTGTTTCCACACCAGTTTCTGCTCTGTAAGGTGCCTTCCTCTGATCTGTGTCTACCTACAGCCTTGAGGGGAGCAAGGAAAATGCCACATTTTCTTCTGCCTCCTTTACAGTGTCTTGGATCCTCTTTCCTTTTTCAGACTCCCATGTGCTGAAGTAATTTGCAGCCATGTCTAAGTTTTGCATTGCCACTAACTCCATTAGTCCATGGATTTCTTCTCCCATGGTCTTCCCTCAGCTGCTGCTGTCTTGCCAGTTTATTTCTTGCACATTTTCTTTCAAATATGAATTGAATTATCAAGCATATGTGATGAGGCACAGAAGGAAGAAATAAGGCAGATAAAAACTGATGCAGACCAGATGCCTCTTTTAGCCACTGCAGCAGCAATAGAGAGCGTGGGTAAATGTCAGGTAAATGAGAGAAACCAGGACACAGACAAAACAACTTGCCAGGATTTGATAATCAGCTACTTACATAGGGGCTTTGAAAATTCCCTGCCATCAGGGCATCAACAGTTCCCGAACTTCCCAAGTATTGTACAGCTCAGGAAGACACTGAGAAGGAGCTCATTTGCATTAGAAAAATGTTGACTAGTGTGGGAACTGATGGTTGAAGGGAGACCATCAGAAAAGACCATCCTAACAGAGCATGGCACATGAACAACAACAGCAAGCACAACCAAAAGAACCACACGTAAAATCAGTCTCCCTTCACCTCCTCAGCAGGATACTCTGCCCATCTTTGGGACAGCTAATTCCCAGTTATTTGTGCCTTCATTAATTAGCACCTGTCAGCACTGCCTCAAATACACACACAAAGCACTCAATGCCCAGGAGACATTAACCCTCCCTGCCAGCAGCACCACCACAAGCTAGTGGCTGCATCCTCTGTTTTCTGCTCTAGCTTCCTACAGAGAATCAACTGAGGGCCTGAGGCTTTGTGTTCAAGGCAGGCAATGGCAGGGACTCAGGAGCTGCAGAGAGCAATACACAGCTGAGGGAAGGAGCCTGCAAGGAGAGGATGGGACCCAAAAGCAGGGGAAGAGGGTGTCCAGAAACAGGGATGTAGAACACCCTACTCCAGAGCAGGATGGAAACTCAGAGCTCATCCTGAAAGCACAGGTACCTCCTTCACAGAGACACCAGTCACAAGGGGTCCCATCTGCATGGACTGCACCACCATCACCCAGGGCAGAGAACTCAGTGCCCAGCTGCAGTGAAACCATTTGAACACAGCCCTGACCCTGGGCCAATGCCCAACACCTGCTATTTAGCTTCCTGATTTAACCTGCACCAGCACAGCTGGTCCCACAGCTCTCTGCAGTGCTGAGTCAGCAATACCACAACTCTCATTCCCATCACCTCTGGTGCATTATCTTGCTCCTTATAAGCATTACTGAAAGAGTATATTGGAAGAAAAATGTGTGCACAACTCACATGTGTGGTAGAAACATAGATATCTAAATCCTCCTCATCTTCTTTTTTGCTTCTAAGACATGAAGTCCTGCATACATTTAAAAGATATGTAGATATGCAAATAAGTAAAAACATGGTTTCTTCTCCCAGGTCCTATTTCCCCTGAGCTGCCTGGAGTGGGACCTAGGGCTGCTGAAGGACAAACAAGTGGTGACAGCCATCCCACTCCCTGCCCAACGCCAGCAAACCAAGCCCCTGTCCTTTGGATTTTCCATTACCAGGCCACTAGCATGGCTGGACCTCTCAGATAACCCCAACTGCATTTAAAAATTATTACAGAGGCCTTCGAGAATAACTGTCAAGGGGAACATACTGCCCCCCTCACTCCTTGCATCCTCCTCTTCCCAGACATGTTCAAAGACACTGTGAAATGGTTTATAGGCTTCTGGGAATGTAGATGTTCATCAAAAGAGACCCCTTCCTGAAGCAGAGTTTCCTCTTATTTCAGGGCTTCATCCTAGAAAGTCCCCCAGTGGAGGGCTCTGCTGGCAGCGACTCAGCTAACTAAAGTGGAAGAGGATTTGCAATTCTTAAGGACTTCTCCCTTTCTTTATTTCTTTAAATCTTACTTAAAATGATGTGACATTATCTTGGAAGAATTGAGGGGTAATGTGTTTTGACGACAAGAAACAAGGCACAAGAGATTTGCTCACAAAGGTTTTTGTCTGTGTTTATTTTTCATCTTTCCAAATTTCCAGTCTCCCTTGATGGTCTCCCACGGTTAATCAGAGTCTACAGTTAAAGGCTAGTTGAAGAAATTAAAACATAACATTTTAAACATAAGTGGTTTATCACTACTGTTTGCCAGATATTTTATTAAGTATTAGGAAAATAAGCAAATTAAACATCTCACTGGTTTTATTATAAATAGATCAGGCACTTGAAGCCCTCTGGTTACTCGAGATGTGTTTCACAAAAAATAAGCTGCATTTCACTTCTGATGTTCTTCCTGCATAGTAAATGAGAAGGAAAATACCACCCTTTAATCCTGAGTTGCAGTTTGATTTTTGATCCACCTTCTTCCCTCTATGTGAGTCACTTCTAGAAGCTGACAGACTTTTTCCTCTATGCACAAAGAAGGAGAGTTGCACGAGATGTCTCCAGCGTCTTTTGGAGGAGAAGTTGTCCCCCCAGTCAGTCCCTCCTCTGGCAGCCACCTGTGTCCCGGGTCCCTCTGTGCATTACTTCATCCCCATGCTGTCCCTAGCCTCGTCTGAGCCGAGATTCCTACAAGCAGTGTATCCCAAAGGCTTTATAGGAGGCTTTTCTTTCCAGCTCATTGGCAGAGGAAAGATGATGCTTTCAATCCCCTTTGCCCGCAGGCTTTTTCACAGTCCCACAGGGAGGTAAAAGGAAGTGACTGTTTATTAACAGAGGATCCAAAGGCAAAAGAGCTGCAGAAAGCAAGTTGGAGTGAGGCATTCACTGAATGAGCCATGATAACCCTGCCTAAAAAACTGGTTTTGCAGGAAAAAGAAGCCGAAAGAAGAAAAAGAACCATGTGGCAAGCACTAAAGAACAGTCAGAGAAATACAGTATTTCCTCATCTGACCTCATAGTTGCTCACATCTACATTACCAGCCTGTGAATTCAGCACAGCCATTAAGGTGATGTGACATAGGGCTGCTTTTATGACATAGTTTTTTGGGTTCTCTGATTTGGTGAGCATTTGAGCTACTCCTTATGTACCCTGCTCATACAAGAATTCCCTGCTAGCTAAGGTACTACCTTTGCTTTTTAACAGCAGCAAAAATCTCCCTTTCCACACACTCTGGAGGTGTTTTTGACCAGTTGAGGTAGTTAGGTTAGCATGACCCGGGAGGGTTCCAGCAGGTCCCCACTCTGCTCCCCTCTGGCTTTGCCAGTGAACATGCCCAAGCCCGGAGGCGGGTGGCAGAAGACACTGGGCGATGAAGGAGGCAGACATAAAGTTAAGGAGAGGAAGTTCAAAAATAGCTGAGCTTTTCCTGTAAGTCTGGCTTATTTATTTAATTCTTTGTTGTTGTTTTCAGTTTAAGGACTTATTTTCCCCCTCAGTGCTAGAGGAATAAGGAAACAAAGAGGCTTTGGGAAACAGGCAAGGCAATAAAAAAACCATTTCAAGGTGAATGGAGGGGAAAAAGAGGATTTAAGAGGAATTATGTGAAGAATAAAATCTTCCCCTAGATACTTAACAGATTTTAATTATGAAGAAAGACCAGAAACTGAGAATAGCAGAAAAAAATCACCTCCCTCTTTAACCCAGACTTCCAGCACTGCCATTTGCAGTTGGGTCCCTGTAGTCCCTGGTGCACACCTCAGGGCTGGGGTTGCTGTGCTCCCTGAAGCCATCCAGAGACACCCCAAAGGATGGGAGTCCAGGCTCCCTGCCCTCAGAAAACCACACAGTCCAGCTGCCTTGGAACCTATTCAATACCCTACTCAGTTTTCTGTGACACTCCTGGTTGCTGCTAACCCACTGCATGGGACCTGGCCACAGCCCCCTAGCTTGACATCACCTCTTGTCAGCTTGACAAACTGCTTTTAAATGCTTTCCCATACCAAAGGTGAAGATGGAGGTGCGAGGGAGTCACAGGATTAATGTCTGAAGTGACAGTGAGTGGCATGCTAAACACCAGGCTGTGACTTCCATGCATAACTTGAACTCTGGCAGGGGTTGTCCTGGGAGCCCTCCTGGCACTGATGTCCCACACATGGGACCAGACACAAGCCCCTCCCTGGAGCAATGGCCAACACCATGCTCAGTGTGTGCACATTGAGTTAACTAGAAAGAGAAAGAGAGAGGCTTCTCCAACCCTGCCCCCAGAAGCATCATTAGTGAATTCTGCTTTTTTTTTTTCACCCTAGAAAGGACCATAATTCACAGAGGAACCAGCACCTGTTCACCAATCCAGCACTATGCAAGGACTGAGGCCTCTTGTCTCCTGCTACCTCTGACAGCAGCACTGTTCAGCATGCTGCTCGCTTCAGCCCCTGCCCTTTACCCTTATAAAATGATGCTTGATGTGTCCCCAGTTTCCCCTGGCCTCTGTAATATCTGCTGCCTGTCAGTGACACTGTGGAAAAGGCCCACAGCTTGAGGTCTCACCTCTCTTTTCCACAGCCATAAAAGGGAAGGCAAAATGTTTAAATTCAAATGCTTTGAAGTTTTGCAGAATAAACAAACTTCTTTATGTGAACTTCAATAGGGAAAAAAATCACAGAATCTCCATAAGGTGTAATACATCTGGCATCTATTGCAGTATCTGTGCATCCATAGCAAATAATATATTAAAGACCTTAAAACAAAGTGCTCAGGGACATCTTGTTATTAAAAACCAGGGAATCAGTCTTTCTGTCTTGGAAGGCAACCAAAGTATCCAAGGCACACATAAAAATGGGACCAAAAACCAGTGAGAGAGCTGAAGGACTAGTAGAAGCATGACATTAATGGTATTAACTGTAAAGGTTAAACAGAGATGATTTAATGTGGGATTCTCTTTGAGGCCTGAAGCAACTGTAAATGTGCTTCTGGAGTGTTATGAACCTTTTATATGCTGTAGAGAAAAAGGGTGTGAAGAAATGGAAATATGCTTTGGGTGGAGGCAGCTTTGGGCCATTTGTTTGCACTCTGAATTTCTTGCTGGCCTTGTTTTAACATCACCACTATTATAGATCTCCAACAGCTGAGTGATGTCTGATGGAGAGATGTCAAGGCAGGCAATGTGTAAGGAAAACACACTTGTACATTAGGCCAATCTCTCAGGCATAAATTCTCCCAAACAAGTACTGGGTGAAATTAGAGCTCAAATGGATGAATTTCAATGCACTTCTTAAAAGTATCTTGGAAAGCTGATTAAAAGAGATTTAGGTAAGGCTAAGGCTCGACTGTGGTGTTGTCAAGGGAAAACATCCACACACACATTAATGACTGACTTGAGGGGACATCACTCACTCTTGTTTGGGTAGTATCTCAGCCTATACCAAAACCCAGGCTACAGTTTTTCAGCTGCCTGGGCTGTACAGAGGGTTACACACAACTGCTGGGAACAGGCACACTTGGACACTCAGGAACGGCAGTATCAGACTGGTTTTTTGGGTTTTTTTTTGAATGAAAGCCTCAAGTGTTCTAGTGGCAAATCTGGTGTTGGGGGTGTCAGTGGGACCCCCAAGCAGTAGTTTGGCTGTTGGTGGGGGTGCTGCTGTCACCCTGTTCCACCATCTCACCCAGGGTGCCCATCCAGCTATGGGTGGCCGTGGGCCTTCCAGGGCACCCGCGGCAGCCAGTCCCTGACGCTGACTCTCCACGCAGGCCGCAGATCAGCAGAAAAGGAGCCTTGTGCTGATGGCGGCTGCACCCTGCGTTGCCGTGGCAACACATCTGCTTCCTCCATTTTCACGCTCCCTGCCAAGGGAGAGCTCCAGCCCTGCCGGCGTCAACACTAGCCCAAGAGAAGTCTGAGTACTAACAAAACACCTGGTCCCTTTCTCCCCAGCCCACTGCTAAAACTTTTACTCTTCTACAGTTTGCTTTGCTGCCACCACCCTGTTCATGGAAAAGCCACGAGCCCTTGAGCGTCCAGGTGCCCTTGCAGCACTGGGGCCAGCAGCACTTCCATGTGTATCCTCACAACCCATGGGACACAGTAGTCCCCTGCCTCATCACCTCACCTTTTTCCTTGCATACAGAACTTCAGGCAGTCTCCACAAGCCAGTCTAACAGTGCCACATGACCCCAACTGGCAAGAGACAAAGGTTACATTTAAATTCAATTTTAATTCAGAAAAACATGAACACTTATTTACCATAAGGACCACAAGCACCAGAGAGGAGAATTTCTTGTCCATCTCAGCAGGACAGCATTGTCTCAGTTTAAAAACCCCCAAATTGAAACACGATTGCTTCCAATGCAAGAATACAAAGAAATGAGGAAGATATCCCATGTGGAATGCATCGCCTTTGGTCAGGAGGTGTATAGGGAGTTAGGTGAGATGGAGGGGCCAACAGCATCATTTCCCTTTGCAGCGCTGGCACGCGACGCGGGGAGGCTGGAGCTGCCGGTGGCAGGGGGGCCAGTGTGGTACCCCAGCCTGGTAGGGCCCCTGCATCCCCCGTGAGCCCTGTCAGAGCGCAGGGACCAGAGTGGGGAGCTGCTCCCCTGGGGACAGCTTCGTGGCTGGCCATTCTGTTGGCTGCCAGAGCCAGGGGATGGAAGGAGCTGCACAGGAACCGAGACCATGAGGCTATAAATCCCGTCAAGTCTTAACGATGTTTTTTAAAGCATATTTTCCTGGCTTCTCTCCCAAGGGATCAAACCCAAAAGATTGTTATGTGTGATCTTTAGGTAACCCAGAAACAAAAAGTTTCCCAAACAAATAATCACATTGAAATCTGACAATGTTCATTATTACAAAAGAGCGTTTTATTTTATTTTTTTCTGGGTGTACTATATCGCATTGTAACACTACGCAGGTCTGTTATAATATTAAGATTTCTGCTACAGAATTAAGAAAGTTTGTCCATTTGGTCAAATTTCAAGGTTTTTCCTTGGCATTCTTACAGGACTCACCACAGCTGAGGCACATGAATTATTGGAAGTGCCAGAAATGTGACATGAGACTTGGAGCAGGCTCTTTCCCAATCAGAATTTGCAAAAGTTGTGTGGGTTAGATGAGAGTGGTCAGCACAAATATCCATCCTAATTTTGACAAACAGGGAGATGCACATCTCCAAATTTTGATCACAAAGTAGATATGCTTTTCAGGTAAGCTACTGTTAAGGTTGTCTTCTTAATTTTGATGCACTCTTTGTCATCTCTGCTTCCCGAGGAAGATTTGTATTATTTTTGAGCAATAATGTAAAATGCCTTGCTTATATTCTGGAATTGTCAAACTTGTGTTAGGCACCTGATTAATGTAAGTAGCTATATAAACTCTTTGTATATATATAAACCATGCCTAAAGTATTATTCACAAAATGTCCATCCATTCTAAGTCGAATACTATAGGTCACAGAAATGTCTAGTATGCATTGCATGTGAATATACATATGAGCAGTACATGAATCACTAAGTAAATATGGCACTTTTACATATTTTCCTGGATGTCGTATAGAATTAGGAAATAATCTTCTCTGAGCTGACGCATTTCTAAAATACTGTAATATGTTTTTGGAAAATACACCCCACAGACTAGGCAGTAAGAAGTTTAGAAAAGTCAACAGTGTGGCTACCTGAGTTTGTTCCATGAAGTTTAAGCCTTTAACAGTAAGGTGATAATTTTATTATTCACTGTGAGCCTGAGGGTTGTCCACCCACAAAATCCATGCTGCCTAACTCTGCTACAGATAAACCAGCACAGCTCTCCAAGCACGTGGCTCGGCAAGATAATGAACTGACCTAGCAGCTCAGCACCTCCAAAGTGATTTGTTCCTCTGCCTCCTTGACCAGACTCTGGCTGAAGTGTCCTGTCCCATTGCTACTCCCACCCTAGTGCTCATCTAATCCTCTGGAGAGCTGATCCAGCAGCAAATTAGTCCCTTTTATAAAACTGGCTTAGTTTTCTGCTGGCTCAAAAAGCTGATTCATCCTGTGGAGGGATCAGACCAGCACCAGACCAGTAAAGGTACAAAAGAAGCAGCTGGAACATGTTGGCAGGAATAAGGAGAATGGGAGGAGGAGGGAACTGCCCCTCTCTGATACAAGTGAGCTGTTGGATTGACTAAGCTGTCTCAGCAGCCCCAACCCTTGGAGAAGATACAGTTATTAGTACAAAAGTGCTTAGACTAGTATAGTTTATTCCTATCAAAGTGAATAAAGATATGCCAGCACAAGGCACTTTATACTCATGTAACTGTGTCCACATGAGGGGTTGCACTGGTATACGTATAATCAGTTACAAACAACACCCTTCCCTGATCCCCTAAGTGATGTATTTACAAAAATGGTGTGTAAGTCTCTCATAACTTTCAGATATGAGGTGTGCATAACTTCCATTCAGAAAATAGACCACAAACTACACATGAAACAACATTAAACAGAAAATAAATTAGGGATATTTAAAAATCCTACATCTAGGAATATAAAGATTAAAAAAACCCAAACAAACCCAAACTTTAAATGTGATCTCATACTTAAAATCTAAGTAAGAGAACTATAGAGCTCCACCAATTACTTGGACATTTTAAACAGTTTACATTCATCAGGGACAACAGCACTTTGGTTTACATAATTAGGTTAATATGAGCAATGAAACATTTCTCTCCCTCACATTACGTCAAAGTGAAATACATTTAGAATATATATACTGCCAAGCTCTTCCAGTAAGTGCATTCCACACATGAGTAAGAGTAGCTCTTGCAATAGTTACACCAGTTAATAGAACTAAATCAAACCCCCTTTAAAAAAGCTTGCTCTGATTCCTTCATGCCTGACCCATTTTTGATTAATCACATGGATCTTCTCCAGAACATAACCAAGTGCAAAAAATAAGCCTAAGCCTAACTTGGTAGTGTGGCAAGCCCACATACCAGATTACACAGCACACCCTGGATTAGTGAGGAAATTCTCCTTTTAGGTTGTCTCCCCACCTTTATAAGTCAGACTATTAAAACAACATTATGCTTTTGTACCAAGATCAAGAATTCATATTAACTCATATTAACTGTATCTCAGGACACGCAAGGGCAGTTAGAAAACACTTAAGAGCAACCAACTTGACAATCATCAAACAATTATTTTACATAACTTTTAACAATCAGCAGCTCAACCTCTGCAGTTTATGAACAGTGTCTCTCCTAAGGAAAGTATTCCTAGATATTCTTGTGACACATTTATCCAATGCCTGCATATGACTCAAATATGTGTTCTTGGATAGGACGAAGAGATCTCCTCCCAGTAGAGTATTTTACTATCATATGGTCATTTTTCATTAGTTTAAATTAGCTTGTGAGCAGCACATGAGTTATCATATACTTGCCAAAATTGCCTACAAGGAAGCAAATGGCTGGATTAAACAAACAACTAAACATGGCTTCAGAGGATAAAGATCCCACCCTGATGCATAACCATTACAGAATATGACATTATCTTAAAAAGCAGACTTCCAACTGTATAATTTCTGATTTAACTATTACCTGGGTGATGAAAACATGGCCTTCATCACTGTCCTCTGGTAGGCTGAGACTTCCGAGAAGTTAACATATTCATTTAATCTCATTCTTGCAAATCTGCTAATGATCCTGTGCTGAGCTTGGCTATCTGATACCCAAGCTCAATTAAAGAGCATGGTAGATGCTATTGCCTTGTCAGAAGCTTTACAAACTAAACATGATTGCACTTTTTCTGGATCCCATACCTGCAAGGTGCTGAGCATCCCAGTGGGGAAGTGAACTGAGGGGGGCAGAGGGAACTTTCTCCCTTGCAGGATGGGACATTTAGTGGAGGATGGGGATAGTGTTTCATCTCGCTGGGTTGGTGTTTCCAACACAATGAGTTCATTGCACCCCTTCCATTCAAGTCAGCAGGAAATGGGCAGCCACGTCCCCTTGCACTGTCTGGAAATTCTTCAATGTGAGCCACTTTGGTCCTGACTCCTCTGTAAACTGTATCCTTACTCTTCCTACACCAGTGAGGAAACAGCTGCCAGTGCCTCCTGTTTGGCGCAGCCTGTGAATGAATCACTAGACTGAACTTGCCAAGAGGCCCTGAAGGAGTTTTGCATGCTCCCTCAGACCTGTTAAAATTCATAAAGAACCTCTTCTACTTGCTTTGACCAGCTGAGAAAATCATGTCATAAATAAAAAAGGATGGTCAACCCATATTCAACCTTGTTAGATGCTGAACACCTTCTACTGCCACTGAGGAAAAGAGGAAACAAGGCATTCAACACCTGCAGCACCACCTGTTGAAGACCATGTTCTAAGGGATTAGCAATAATCAGGAAGACAATATAACCATATGTTACAAATTATGCAACCCAAAGCACACGGTTTAAACACAGTCCCTCTGTTGGGATTAGGCAAAGGAAAAAAAAAAATCATCAGATAAAACCATTTACTTTTACTAGTACAAATTAAGTTACAAACACCCTTGTCCTCAGGGCAAAACAAACTTAAAAAATATCTTAAAATAGTGAAAAAATACAAGAAAATTTTATTTAAAAATATATGTACTTCTTACTCCAAATTTGTTTGTACAGAAAGGATTTGTTTGAAAAAGAAAAAAAAATAAGACAAACTAAATGCATATTCGGAGTATGCACTTTCTACAGCCTATTTGGTATTTCAGCCTATTGGTTATTTCTGTGAAGATGAGGCAAAGGGAGTTAGTTATTCAGCTTTCATTTGTTCCCTGACATCAGAAGGCAACGTTTCAAACAAGGTGTCCTCCACAGTGAAACCAGTCCGCTTCAGAGCTCTACATTCACCGAGCTCAGGTGGAAGGATTTCAAAGTGATTGCCTTTAATATCCAAGTAGGAGAGGAATACCAAATTGCCAATTTTAGGTGAAAGGACTGACAGGTTATTTTTCCCAATTTTCAGTGTCTTAAGTTTTTTGCAGAAGTACAGTTCATCTGGCACACTCTCCACCTTGTTACAAGTAATGGAAAAGTATTGTAAACTCTGCAGGACTCCTATTTCAGGTGGAATAAAGCGTATGTCATTGTAAGACAAATCCAAGTATCTGATTTTGTTGCATAGGAACAGGTGGGAAGGAAGAACCTCTATTTTGTTATGGCTGAAGGAAAGCCGCTCGAGACTGGTGAGTTTCTTTATGTGCTCTGGGATGTAAGTTATGCTGTTGTACCACAGCTTTAGGATTGTCAGTTTTCGCAGATGTTGAAAACTTACTATTTCTTCAATGGATTTGAGGTTGTTTTCCTTTAGATCCAATTCCTGAAGACTGAGAAGGCTGAAGACTGCATGAGGTATGCGCTCTAAATCGCAGTGAACCAATTCCAGCTGTGTCAGGTTGACCATCTTTTTCAGGTTGTTAAGCATCACTAATTTAGTGCCATCGTTATGGATGCACAATTTTTGCAGATGACTTGAAACGTCAACTGCAGATTGTGGGATTTTGGACAAATTACTTTTTATGTAAAGAACTTTAAGGCTTTTAAGTTCCCGAAAAGACTCCAGTGTAATGTTTTTGGAAATATCGTGACTTAGCGAGCCAATTAAATAGAGCTCTTCCAAATTTCTGAGGCCATACATCCAGTGTGGGAGTTCTCTGATGTCATCAAACTTGACGCTCAAGATCTTGAGATTCTCCNGATTAGCAATAATCAGGAAGACAATATAACCATATGTTACAAATTATGCAACCCAAAGCACACGGTTTAAACACAGTCCCTCTGTTGGGATTAGGCAAAGGAAAAAAAAAAATCATCAGATAAAACCATTTACTTTTACTAGTACAAATTAAGTTACAAACACCCTTGTCCTCAGGGCAAAACAAACTTAAAAAATATCTTAAAATAGTGAAAAAATACAAGAAAATTTTATTTAAAAATATATGTACTTCTTACTCCAAATTTGTTTGTACAGAAAGGATTTGTTTGAAAAAGAAAAAAAAATAAGACAAACTAAATGCATATTCGGAGTATGCACTTTCTACAGCCTATTTGGTATTTCAGCCTATTGGTTATTTCTGTGAAGATGAGGCAAAGGGAGTTAGTTATTCAGCTTTCATTTGTTCCCTGACATCAGAAGGCAACGTTTCAAACAAGGTGTCCTCCACAGTGAAACCAGTCCGCTTCAGAGCTCTACATTCACCGAGCTCAGGTGGAAGGATTTCAAAGTGATTGCCTTTAATATCCAAGTAGGAGAGGAATACCAAATTGCCAATTTTAGGTGAAAGGACTGACAGGTTATTTTTCCCAATTTTCAGTGTCTTAAGTTTTTTGCAGAAGTACAGTTCATCTGGCACACTCTCCACCTTGTTACAAGTAATGGAAAAGTATTGTAAACTCTGCAGGACTCCTATTTCAGGTGGAATAAAGCGTATGTCATTGTAAGACAAATCCAAGTATCTGATTTTGTTGCATAGGAACAGGTGGGAAGGAAGAACCTCTATTTTGTTATGGCTGAAGGAAAGCCGCTCGAGACTGGTGAGTTTCTTTATGTGCTCTGGGATGTAAGTTATGCTGTTGTACCACAGCTTTAGGATTGTCAGTTTTCGCAGATGTTGAAAACTTACTATTTCTTCAATGGATTTGAGGTTGTTTTCCTTTAGATCCAATTCCTGAAGACTGAGAAGGCTGAAGACTGCATGAGGTATGCGCTCTAAATCGCAGTGAACCAATTCCAGCTGTGTCAGGTTGACCATCTTTTTCAGGTTGTTAAGCATCACTAATTTAGTGCCATCGTTATGGATGCACAATTTTTGCAGATGACTTGAAACGTCAACTGCAGATTGTGGGATTTTGGACAAATTACTTTTTATGTAAAGAACTTTAAGGCTTTTAAGTTCCCGAAAAGACTCCAGTGTAATGTTTTTGGAAATATCGTGACTTAGCGAGCCAATTAAATAGAGCTCTTCCAAATTTCTGAGGCCATACATCCAGTGTGGGAGTTCTCTGATGTCATCAAACTTGACGCTCAAGATCTTGAGATTCTCCTTCAGAAATGCCAAGGCAGCACTGTGGATCTTCACAGAGCATTGGTGCAATGAGAGCTCCTGGAGATTGTCCAACTGTGCAATGGTTGCCGGTATCATTACATTATTAATTATTTCAAGTTTTAGTGACTGCAGCTCAGTAATTTCAAAAACTGTGTCTGGTAGTCCAGAGAGCATGAAAAGCTGTAGCTCCAAATGGCTATGGGAGTTTGTCTGTAGTCTCTGTCGCAGTTTATCTGCAGTCCACTCGTTGTTTAGGTTCAGCTGTTTCAGCTTATTTTCACTGACTTCAGACAGGAACACAGCAAACCTCTTGGAATACAGAGGGTCATACTGATCGATCATATGAAGCATAAAAGCAAAGTCATTCTTGACATCTGGGATATCATCGATTCCCGTCTCTTGCCGAACGTACTCGAAAGAATATTCTTTCAGAGAGCGGTAGAACAACCAGTAGAGTGTATAAAGGCATGTGAGGCCGTAGATGCTTACAAAGCACAGGTAGCAGTAGGAAAGCTTAGAGAACAGATGTGCCATCGTGTGATTACAGCAAAAATTCTTATATCCTGTCATGTCTTCAATATCAACATTACAGACTACTGTAAAATTAACCTCTGAGACAAGTGCTGTGTTGTAAGCAATAATAATAAGGAATTTAATTACCTTAAGTACAGTCTGGCGAACGTACATGACATAGAGTATATCGCCCTCCTCAACGTGCAGTCTGAATTTCTTCACCTTTTCAAACAGGGCTTTGGCCTGTTCACCTTCTTTCTTATCTAATGCCCCAGGTGTTCCCTTATCTACAACTAACTTCTCAGGGATTGATTTTAAAGACTGTGTCTTGACCAAAGTGCCTTCAGTGCTTGGCTGGATAGTATTAGACTTGTTTGTGTTGTTCTTCCTGTTATCTTTCTCTTCAGAGTCTTCCCCCGACACTTCAGATAAAGCTCTTGTTGTCCAAGGGGAATCAAAGCATTTCCCAAGTATCGAAATGAAGTGTTCAATTTTGGAGCTCGATCCAGGGAATTTGAACCAAAAGTTACTACACAGCATGAAGACCAGTGTGTGTATAAGGACAAGGTAAGGGAAGTACTTGGCATACCAGTGCAGAGCACGTTCATAGCACACCTGATTTATAAAGCTGTATTGCTGAAGGTCCAAATCAGTCTTTAAACCTTTCATTTCAACTGTAGCTGGAGGGGTGGATGGCTTGGGTGGAGGAACGGGGGTTGTATCTGGGATTGTGTTAAACACATTTGAACTGTTAGATTGATTCTGGCAAGGCTGTAGACGCTTTGGAAGACATATTATCTTGTCTTGCATGACCTGAAACACACAAAAAGATTTCTTTTAAACGGATGCATGAACAATGGTGGCAGTACCAATGGGTAGCTGTCCTTGGAATTCCTCCAGCTGCCAGGCATTCCTCCCCACAGCCTGGCACTTGGCCCCACAGGCCGTGCTATTATTATTCCCAACAAGATATTTGTTCTATATGCCAAGAACTAGGTCACCCCTTTTCATCTATGGTTAGCTTCCATAATTTGAATAATACTATACTGAGATAATCTAGAAAAAGGAAAAGTGTGGATAATGCTTCTGGAAAAGACTAGGGTTCTCCTGCAAGACAGACTGGTCTTACCAGGTGTATTCACCCTAGCTACATGATATTCAGAGATAGCCTGGGCTTGAAAGAAGCATAACTGCATTCATGTGGCTGTACACTTACACTATGAAGTCTTATCACACCAAAAATGGCTGACAAAAAGCTCACTTGCACATAATTATGCTGGGACATTATTAATCTTCAGTCAGCATAAAGACAGAGAGGAATAATAGAGAACTGATGGCATCTGTGTGAAAATTATGGACTTCATTATTATTCAGTTTCTCATACATATACACAGAGTCCTCATACCACACATCTGAGGGA
Source organism: Ceyx cyanopectus (assembly GCA_013401355.1). Classification (NCBI taxonomy): domain Eukaryota; kingdom Metazoa; phylum Chordata; class Aves; order Coraciiformes; family Alcedinidae; genus Ceyx; species Ceyx cyanopectus. The sequence continues at coordinate 70,251 of VYZU01008530.1, forward strand.
AAAGAAGTAGCTCTGTCCTTCTGTTGTAGGGTCTGTCTATAATGCAAAGAACCCAAAAACTTTCTTAATTTGGGCTCGCCATCTGTGTTGACAAACTGAGGTCAAAAAGCCTTTAGGGACCAATCACCTTTGGTTTAACTTGGGATTACAGTTTGAGTTCAGAGAAAGCTCCCTATACATCTGAATTTAAAATGCTAATCCATGTGATAAACCAAGAAGCAATGTTACTTGCCCTGTATGACTAACTGAGGTTAGCCCAAACTAAGAATGTGTTCATACAGTAGATGTATTCTTTGACATCACAGCTGAGGAAAGCACTAAATATAGGGTATGCAACAAAAGCTACCAAAATCAGGCCCTCCTTGATGATTCACCCTGGTGCAGGTTGATGCTGAGATGAGACCACGTGTGTTTTGAACAATATCAGTGTCATAACTGTTGACACATCAAAAACTCCTGCAATTAATCTCTGTCTGTAAATGCTATTCTAATATACACCCTTACTTACACCTTGGATTCATGCTCTGGTAATGAGTAAAAAAAAAGTCTCTATTTTTGAAGTGTTTCCATATATTATTTTTCAGCTTTTTTCATCCAATTAAATAGGTGAACATAAAAATAAGATATGTTCTACTTTGTGTGCTTAAGCAACTACCTAGCAACTAATGCAAAAATTCAGCCCTATATAAAGAGATTTCAAACATGGACATTGTAACTTTTCAACTGAAAATACCTGAAAACAGACAATACAGGCAAAACCCCCAAGTATTTCCTATAAAAACTCCAGTTGATTTCATGTGAAATTTGGAATATAGTATGTGAAAATCTTGGGCCATGTAAATGAGCTAATTCACCTGAAACAGAAGCTCTGTCAGTGTGTTCCTTTAGCTCCATTTCTAAGTGATGCCAAGAAACAGGAGATCCATGTTTGAACTAGTATTCCAACATTCTGCTTATGTGGAGTCCAACCCAAACAGTACTTTCCATTTCTTTTCAGCTTTTGGCTCTTTAGCAACATGTAACTAACAGTGATTGACAGTAATGTTAATTGTTTACATGTGAGCTTCCTCAGAGATTATTTGAAATGGAAGAGGCATAATAATAGTTGTGGGTGGTGTTAATAAAATAAGCACATTCATTTCAAATCACTCTGAAGCATGACAAAAAGAATATTAACATTTGCTAAATAAAGAAAAATGGAAATGATAAAAGTTACTTTTTTAAACAGAAGAATGGTAACAAATAAGAACTTAAGCTGATCATCTGTTTTGTTACGCCAAACTGCGGTGGAAACAGGCATCCAGGCACAAGCCAACCAACAGCTTTTGTCTTAGCTGGCGTCACTCCAACGACTCTAGCTCAACTCTGCTGATTTACAGCTGCTACAAGTCTGGCCTGTGTTATTTGATGTTGCTACCTAAACAGCTTTCATCTTGGGACCAGCAATTTTTTGCTTTGTTTCACGGTGAACCCAAGAGATAAAACGTGACACCGTCCTTCCGAGGACCTTCCTCATTGGTGGTGTTCCTCCAGCACAGCCGAGGGCACCTGCCTCGTTTCTGTGCTGTCTGATTTACCTGTAACGTGCACCCAAACACACCAATCATCAGCATGGCGACGGACAGGTAGTCTGTGAACACATCCCACCAGGGCTTCAGCACTCTGAACGCCGGCTGCTGCTCCGAGAACTGCCGGAACTCCGTCACGGGAATCATCGTCCTGCAAAAGAGCAAGGCCAGCACTCAGCCTCCCCCAGCCCCTACCACTTGGTCTGTAAGAGCAGGTGCTTCTGAGAGCCTTGACAAAACCTGCTCTGCAAATGAAAACCTGAGGATGAGGCATAAAAGCTCCCAGTGACCACCTCACAAGGGGGGTGCTTGTGCTGCCCCCCTACAGCTCCTGTGAGGAAGGGAGTGCAGAACTGGGGCCCCGTCCATGCAGACAGGCAAACCCCTCTCTGCACTGACTCCAGCTGTGTCTGATGGGACAAAAAGGCCTGAATCCCTGAAAATCAGCCCATTCTGTACACAGAGGCATTCAGCTTTATACACGTTAGCCTTGATCTCAAAGATCTGACTAAAACGCTCGTCCTGTGCTCAAATTTCACAGGCCCTTTTAGCTATCATGGTTCATTCACTTCCATTTTATTCATAGTGGTTTCAGGGACGTATTTGTGTGCATGCTCACTGAAGTTTTAAATCTACTATGTTTTGAGTGCTAGTTGCTAAAGTGCTTTAGCTAACCAAAACTACAGGCAGATCAAGGGCTTTAAATTCACCTCAAATGTCTAGGCTTACATCATCACTTCCTCTGGAATACCAGCTAACACATGAGCATGTACAGGCACAGCAACTGATTTTAATGCCTACAGCATATTGTGTAACTGAATCCCTGAGATCAAACCAGTACTGAAACTCCCCAGGAAGTTACGATGGAAAGATAAATTATCTTGGGAATGTAACAAAATTACTTCCACGGGCAATTTACAAAATTTGTCCTTCAACTAACATCACAAATGCCCATCACCAGCACTTTGTATCACCAGAATACTGGAAGAATCTATAATCTGATTCAGCTGTGCAATGGGAGCCGTTAGTGTGGGTCTGGTGCCATCCAGCTGTGCACAGCCTTAGTGGTAAGGACACCCTTACTGATACACTGCCCAGAGATTTAAGGGATCCAGTTCATTTGGATATGGGGCTCTGGCAGGGAAGGACAGAGGCCCTGATGGCTGCAATTCATGGCAAGCACACAGCCATCCCAACAACTTATAACTGACTCCCACTACGCTGGTCATACTTGCATGGAAAGATGCTCAATTTGACACCTCCTCAGGGATGGCTGTGCCTCTGCTGGCTCAGCTGATACCCAGGAGGTACCACAGTTCCCAAAGGCACAAGGTGATGTCTGTTAATGAACCTGGGTTAGTAACTACACTAAGGCTTTGCAGCTTTTGGAGTGAGAAGCATAACAACTTCTTAACCCTTGTTCCCCACTCCCCTCCCTTCTTGCAACCCTTCTTTCTGTGTTGCTTTAACCACTTGGCAGTCAGGCAGGAGAATCTCAGCCTCCTGTCCTAAAAGCTGTCCCCAGGACGGATGCCACAATGCCAGATGAAGCTGCACACATCTCTTGCGTGGCTGGTGATCCCCAAGAGGAAGGCAGGCTGCTCTCTCCAGCACTTGCAAATTAATAGTCCATCAGTGAACGATGGCAACACAAGTGCAGCTTCACACAGAGAGGTCGGAGGCTCGGCAGCATCCATGCTAATGGGACACTGAATTGCTGCAGTGGCAGTGAGGGAACTGCAGCATTCATTACCAAATTGCAGGCAGCCAGGAGCCACAGTTCTGCCTTTTGTGTGCCTGTCTTGCAAATGCTGAGCAGACATAATCAGGGAAGAGACTGTAGCAGAGAACAACTGGGCTACCTATTGGGATGAACCTTTGCTGCTTTTCACTTTTATAAATACTGGTATTAAAAATGGCTCTCATAAATCAGAGTTGCCCCATGCAGCTTGAAGCACTTGCCCAGCACTCCTTCAGCTGAACGTGGGGAGAGGAAACCCTCCACTAGCAGCTCCCTGAGCTGAAGAACATAATGCACTGGTCTGTCTTCCATACATAACCACATGCATTTCACTGCCTTTGGTAAGGAATTACCATGATGGTTTTTAATCCCACACAGAATGCAGGTGACTGACAATAGCTGCTGGTAAATTTTTAAACATAATTTTTCTGTCAAGCATTGAAAACCAGAAAATTCTTAAAGGCAAATATTAATACAAATGTTAGCTAGTCAGTTGCCATGCAACAGTTCTGCTCAAAGCTCTGTAACACAGATGCTGCTGTCAGCTCAGCTTTAGAGGCCAGTTAGCTGAGTGGAATGCTATCAGTACAACCAAGAATACATATTTACAGGTTAGTTTAAAATCTTGATATTTTCTTCTTTTTTTCCCCCCCTGCTTTTTCACATTCTGATGCTACAGCATTAAGAGGACCTATTTCTAAGGTTTTCCCAAAAGTATAGACAATTTGACTGTCAGGTAAGACAGAATCATGTTTACTACAAAGAGGACAGAGAAAACATGAGTGTTCCCAAGGCCCAAAAAAATGGGGAGACCCAAATCTCACTGGTCTAAGCAACCCTGTGGATCTAAGCCATGGATGGTGTTAGGAGTGTTGGCAATAGAGGGAGAGGGGCAGCATATGACAGCAGATGGGACTGAAGTTATCTTGCAAATTACTGCTCAGGGACAGCTTTGAAGACCAAAAATTATTTTGGCTGTTGCATTTGATAGGTTTCACTCTGTATTTTTAGGAGTTTTTGCTGTATTATGTATTTATTTCTTCTAAGTGATGTATGGGGAATTTAGATGAAGGCAGATAGCTTCTGGCACCATAAATACATGCTGCTCTGATCCCTTGTTCCCTTTAGAGGCTGCTGTTTGCATAGTGTGACTCCTCATTAGTAGAGTGCACATACTGGTACCCTGGTTAATGGGCCAAGCAAGGGGAGACGTGCACACAGAAAGCCTCACTGTGCCATGCTACAAAACCCATCTCTGAGGGTGGAAAGTTTGCAGTCCAACAACAGACATGAAAATCTGCCCACCACTTACTTTTTTTTTTGTTCAAAAATTAGAATAAAGGGTCACTGAATGGTACCAAGAGTACTGCTCATGACAATGGTAAACAAACCAACAATGTCTAATGACAGTATTTTTTAACTGGAGGAAAAAAAGACATTCACAATAAGTTTTTAAGGGAGACCAGACAGGAAGAGGGATAACTGTTTCCCAACATCCTCTAGAGAAACCCTGTTGTTGCACTAGCAATAAAGAGAAAATGCTGGAATGAAATGCAGAGAATCCCAGACTTACAAGACTGCTGGTATCTGCAGAATGCTGCTGGTGAAAACTAAGACAGCATTATCAATTTCAGTTCACTCACATTCAAAATGCTACTTATTCGTAGTTGAAATCTGGAGTCCAACGTGTTAATTATAATTCTAATCTAATTGATGAAATACTGAATACTAAATATAGCTTTTTTTTTTCATTTAAAATCAGAAATAATTCTCTTTTTTTCTCTCTTGATTTTCTAATAAACCTCAGTCTCTAGAGAACAGAGAACCATACATGAGATAAATCATCTGGTATTCAGCTACCAGAAGGAAAAAAAAAAGAACTAGATTTTTAAAAAATTGCACTGGCTGTTAAGCAGTGCTGCAGGGAAGATCTGAGGGTTTGCCAAATTAAATAAAAAACAAACAACACAAAACCCCAAGCCAAAAGAAAACCAACCTCAAAAAAAACAAAAAACAACAAAAAAAACCACCCCAAACAAACAAACAAAAAAACAACACAAAAACAAAGCAACCCAAACCCCTAAGGGGTGAAAATTGGTAGGGGTTTTAATTATTATTTCAAAATTTCTAGGAAATATTGAACACTTGGAAAGTAAAAATTAATATGTTACAGTAAGATGAAATACTGGAAGGTGTGGATATTTATTCCAGCAGAAAAACTAACTATAGGAATCAATTGATGCATGGACAATTATAAGTTGAGACAAGATGACTTAATGTGACTTGAAAGAGCTAAGGAGAATAAATAGATCTGAGTCAGAGAGAAAAGTATTGGAAACAAATTAGACTTAATAAATCAAGAGACTGAATCAAAGAATCATTGTTAAATGGCCACACCGAGGAGCAAACCAGCATTTCAGCAACTGGTCTTCATCAGAGGGAAGGAAGGAAAGCGGTGAGGACAGTTCAGAAGCGATGACAGCTCTTCCCAGTGTGGCTGGAGAGAAAAACCAGCGTATTTTACAAACAGGGCAACCCACATGACGTGCACTACAGAATATAAAGGAAATGAATAGTTAACTTCTGTCCCACTGGCAGCTCAGAGGCTGCTTGGGCACGAAGCCTGGGGGGTTATTGGGCCGGGACTACCTTGGCATGGCTGGGGTTGCCAGGCCGTGGCCAGACCTCTGCCACCAGCACAGAGTCAGCTGGGCCTCTGCGAGAACGGCCACCGAGATGATGAGCTTGGTTTCCAGCTGCAGCTGTAGCTACCCTACCTCCACCAGTGACAGCAACCCAACACACCAGCCAAAGAGGTCATCAGCATCTAGAATTTATTGGTTTAGAGTATGAATAACACACCACAGAGAAAAAGAGGAGGAACATAGCAGAAGGAGGGGGTGAAAAAATTGTGACATTTACAACTGGGAAGAATAAAATGGTGATATTTCTTAAGCTGACTGGAAAGGATGTTTAAATGATTAGCCACCTAACATATAAACACATTTCCCTGACAGCACGTCAACCCTTCTCAGACCCAGGATCGGCACCACTACCTCCTGAGAAAGTTAGAGTCTAAGCAAATCACAGAATCACAGATATCTATAAGTCCCCGATGCTATAGACATGGCCCTGACGCCCCTCACTGTGAAGGAGCTTTACCCTTGGTATGAGGGACATTAGGCTAGTGGCCACAGGGCCACAACAACATTCCAGCTGAGTACAGCAGGCATGGTCAGGGCTGAGATGTCCTCATGAAGCAGTTCAGATGGGACTGTTCAGTCTTTCACATTGGAAATCTACCGGGAGGAGAAAGTGCTGGGGGGGCAAACCCCGCCCTCCTGGCTGCCTGAAGCACACTGCAAGCGTGAGGATAAATGATGAAATGCCTTTTGGGAATAGTACTGCAAGTAGGTCCTGGGTTGGTTCCCACACATGATTTATTACATATTCATTTTCATTAAAGGAACAGAGCACAGCACTTAACACACAAGTGGCTTGTGACCTGGCAGCAGGGGCTCAGCAGAGGCCAGGTGTGCAGGGGCTGCACTCCAGTGGGTTGTGCTTTCCACAGGACATGGCACTGCACACCCTGAACACCACAGCCTGGTCTCCTTGATTGTAAGCATTTGTTACTCTGCATAAATACCATCGAGGCTCTTTTCAGATGGTTCCCTGCTGTCTGACCTCAGCAGCTGAAATGAAGCTAAATATGCATATCTCGGCACAGAGGCTGGACTGAAAAGCAGGACTCTGCATTCTGGTTTTGCCCAGTTGTGAGCTATGCATTGAGAAAGTTAAATAAGCAGGGATAAGGGAGTTCTGCACTCAGGTTTGCAGTGATGTTTTCTTAAATATCCAATTTAAATTAAATCACTGTTCTATGCAGAGCCCCAGGACTTAGAGCCACAGTCACCTCTAGCTGGGGCTGATAGGCACAGCCTGGCACAGACATGGTCTGGAGTTACCAGCATCAGTCATATTTTGTTGATTATAACTTCATCAAATTTGTATTTTTGGCTGGGATTAGGTCCCAAAATGACCATAAGGAAAAACCTATCTAATTAAAACCAAATTTAAATGAAGATCTAGCCAGCAATTACTCAAACCATTTCAGAAACAAGCTCCAGGGAACAACACTGAGGTTGTTGAACATACACTTGAGGTCTTTTTATTTTAAGCTTTCCAGACCCTCCCATGCCCCAGAATTTAGCCTGTGTGTTGGGGATCCAGATCTTACCACAGTGCAAACAGTTCCCACAGCTGGCTGATTTATAAACCCTTGGACACTGTGGTTTTGCATGTGTCCTTTAGCTCAGCAGCTGAATGGTTCATCTTCAGCATGAGCCCCTCAGAGCTCCTGGCACTGCCCATACTGGCACCACAGATCACAGATAACAAACCTGCTTCACTTCATCACCTCAACTGGAAAGGACTAAAAGTGGACTCTGGGACAAGGCACTAAGTCTGGAAAACTGAGATTAGACTACAGGGGAAATCAGATGATAAAGGCTGTAATTAGCAACTCCTAATTTCTAAGAGGTTGGTGTAGCATCCTTATCTGTGTATTCTCACATATGTTGTATGCACAAAGAAATAATGCCTAAACTACCCTGACACTCAGTTTAGATAATTATCTTGCTGCATGTTGGCACTGACCAAAACATCCAGTATTTTTGCAAGTGTAGGTGCTTGGTCAGTTCCCCTGTAACATACAAGACAGTATTGCTAATCAGACAGCATAATGTCTGCTTCTAACCTCTCCCTGTATATGAGTCATTTCAGGAGACCAGTTTCCCCTCTAGGCTTTACAGTCTGCTCTTTCCTGTAAATAAAACAAAAACAAGCACACAGAAAAAAAACCCAACAAACAAATGTTTTGGTTGGAAAGCCTACATTGAATGCTGGTTGTTTGGGAGTGTAGCAAAAAAGGACCACATGTTACTTTTTCAAACATGATGGGTTACTTTTTGTTCCACTGACTAAGAAAGGAGATTTTCATCAGAAGATTGGTCCGTTGACTAGAAGGGAGATTTTCATCAGAAGAAATCCCATCAGTCTGAAGTAAAAAACACAAATAAATATTGTTGCTGCTTAAATAAAAATCCCATGTTAAGAAACTGAAAAGCCATAAAAACCCAATATATTTGCATCCAAACAGTTATTTTTAAAAGTCCATGTTTACTTTATTTTCAAACAAATTCATCTTCGTGGGGCTGAGGCTGGCAAGGAAACGTGGCCTGGAGGAAAACAAGAGCATGAGTCAGGAGGTCCCACTGGGACTCAGCTGTGGGCTCCCTGTGCTCCTGCTTTGGGCACACCACATCAACCCACTATGCTGTCACTTCTCCAGCTGCAAAACAGAAAGTTATCTACTTTCTTTAGTACCTTTGGTGGGTAATAAGAATTAATACTACTACAAAAACCATATAATACGTTGCTTGTTCCAGTTCTCTGCAATGGCTGAGTCTAAATTGATAGCATGTCAAAACTTCCCTGCAAAGCCACTGGAGTCAATGTGATTTCACACTACACATCACCAAAAGCACGTGTCACAATTGGGATTAGTTTGCAATCCAGGAAGCAAAGTAGAATTGGTTGACAAGAAGATATTACTCCAGCACCCAGTTTGGTGGGCCTACAAAGGATGTGCAGCCCGTGCAGTGCTCGGAGGGGCTGTGGTACATTACACCTGTGGTAATGGAGATGGGAGCAGGGTGGCCACGACTGAGTTTCCCCCTGTGGGACAGCCATTGGGCATACAAATGGGTTTAATTTCTAGGTACACTAACTGGAGAAGGATAGGCTGTGCCATCTGAGCTCTGTCCAGCACAGCCACCACTCAGCTGCTGGAAAACTGTCCTGTTACACCAACTGCCACCGGCCAGTGCCCCAGCTCTGCAGGTCTGGAACTGCAGGCAAGCCTCTAACAAACCACCATGGATTTAGTTGCTCAAGTAAACTGAAAAGGGTGTAACTTCCAGAAGCTTGCTGAACACCCAGACCTCTTCCATTTGTTTCCCTCTGAGTACTGAGGCCCCGTGCTGCAAGACTCCAGGGCACACTTAGGTTTTGTCTGCCCCTGCCTAACTCCCAGGAAGGAGCATGGTGGGTTCAGAAGCAGCAGAGAACCCCCCTGCTCTGCTGTTGGTACCATCCACTGTAGCAGTGGAAGCACAAAGCCTGAATCCGGAACTCAGTGGAGATATACAAGATAGAAAGGATGGAAAGAGGAAGTAACTTGAATAAATTGTATTTCAAAATATATGATGCAACTTCCACCTACACATAAAGAAAGAGTCACTTTGGCGATGGATCCAAGAGTATAACCTTGTTGGGTTTTTTCAGTTGAGTCATAGCACTTTTTCACATATTACATGCCAATAAGACTTCCTATTGTCTGCAGCCTTTTGACTTCAGCTTGGTGGGACTGCAGAAACAAAAGTGTTCAGGGCCAGCTTCTGCCACATAAAGTCTCACTGAAAGCACTTCTTTCTGTACCAAGCACACAGGCCTGTGCAGAGATTTGGCTCTGCTGAGCTATTTGTCCAAATCTGAAGAAAAGTACACTCTACACATTTCCAGGTCAAAGACTACTTCAAAGGCAATACTTACCATTTTTTAGCTCTGGGAGTTACATTCTTAGTTTATCAGGGCTATCACTCAAGCTGCTGGCCCTCTTTCCAGAGCTGCAAAATGTTCTCAATGTGAGTGAAAACCTTTACCAGCTAACTAAAGCACTGAGCAAGAAACTATCCAGTCAGCGGATAGTTCAGTACTCCTGAAATGTGTCTAAATGATTGAGAAAACTAAACTCACATCAAGTTTTAATCAAAGCTACGCCAAGTTTTCCACAAACACTTACTTAACATACTCAGATAATGAAGACAAAAATAACGCCATAGGAGGTCGTAGGCCAGCCAATATTACAGAAACCAGTGCCATTCATTGGCAGAGGTATAGTCAGGGACCTCAGGCTAACACAAGTGCTCACAACAAAAAATGTTCAGCTGACATAATTAAAAAATAATTCCTAATTGGGACAGGAAACACAAAGGATCCATTCTGAGTTTTAAGCAGCTCAATCATCTGAAAAGTTAGTTAAAAACTTTTTATACAGTGATTGAGCCAAAAACATTAAAGAAACGCCTGTTTTCACAATTTGTGAGACTTTTTCATATAAAGGCTCTTTTCTGCTCCTGCTCGCATGCTACACAAGAGAGCTTTCCAATAGTCTCATAAAACATGGATCCAAAAATGCCTGGATAAACATACAGGTATTCGCAGACTGAAACAGTGCTGATGAATTTTCTTCCTCTCAAACTAATCTTTGTGACAAAAAAACCCCAACAATAAAGCTTATAGTGTCATCCATACTCCTAAAAAAATAAGGACTAACACAGATAAATTCAAGCACACTAAATGGACATGATCTACACGTACTCAAACACAAACAGCTGCAGAATCAGAATCACTGTTCACATAAGATGACTTAAGATCATCAACTTCAGAGACATGAAAAACCAGCACTACCTGCCTGAATTCTCTATTGGACTTCTTCAGCACAGTGTCCAGCCACAGGCTGCCCAGGGGGGTTGTGGAGTCTTCATCTCTGGAGACACTTAAGACCCGCCTGGATCTGTTCCTGAGAGACTTGGTCTAAGTGATCCTGCTCAGGCAGGGGGGTTGGACTAGATGATCTTCTAGGTCCCTTCCAGCCCCTAATTTCTGTGATTCTGTGATTCCCATCACAGAAGGATTAGCTCTGAACTTATTCCACCAAAAAGTCCATTGCTGCGTCATAAAAAAAGAAGAAAGAAAGACAGGCTGTTTCTATCAAGCATAAACTTTGTGAGGTCAAAGCAGTTGCTGAGGGGGTAGGTTCTGACCACTCTATAGCAAGTGTGCAGGTCTTCAAAATTATGCTTCCATGGGTGAACGATGGCAAAGAGCAAATGCACTTTTAAATCACTTTAGTCTTAACAAAGGGCTTTTCTGACAACGATGTCTGTGGACACTCATTTTTTTCTACAAGCTTGCATGAAAACCAACTGCCCCTGAGACAAGCATTCACATCGACTGAAAAATGAGATCTCTGAACAGTGCTCACTCAGAACACCAAACCTGCTTTCTGACACTAACCTACACCTCTGAGCCACTCTGTTCTCCTGTAAATCACATGTACATCAGGATTTTACACTGCTACACACTTAGGGCAGGACTTGATCTGTGCTATGCTTCACCATATACTCCAGAGCAAGCAGTTAATCCAAGCTCTGACCTCGCTTTCAGTAATGAGCAAATAAAACTGAAACTCTACTCAGCACTTCAGCAGTCTTACTGTTGAACTTTGGATTCCCATCAATAGAAGATCACTATGTGCTATTGCCACAGAAGGGAGACACGAGTGCCTCCATTTTCAGCAGATCATAGTTTAGCCCAGGATTTGAAGTTGATAGAAAAGGCTGGAGGCTGTTCACCTGAAAGTTAATGAAAAAGGTAAAAGTTTACTCTGACAGAGAAATGGTTTTTTTCTTCTCTACAGGATCAGATGTTTTCACATATACTGGTTCAAATTCAGTGATTAGCAGCATTAGCAACTTTTCATAGAGAAAGGTGCCATTCTCCCCTGTGCTTCAGGGGAGCCCTTTGTTTTACATTAACACCAAGAAAAAACATGCACTGTATCTTAACACAAGATTCTCACAAACAAATAGAAAACATGCAAAACACAAACAAAGCACCATCCTACCTTTTCAAATCTTAACCAATCAAACACTACATTGTAATCCTTCATGGGAGATGGAAACAGAGTGGACACTAACTCCACACTGGAAAAAAAATGCTCCCCCTCAGTCATCCTGGTCCAAGCTTATTCCACTCTGCATAATTCAGTTGTAAAGTTTATGCTGTGTCTGCTAAGCTGCTTGTGTAAGGCTCTAAAATGTTAAGTGAATAGCACAGGAAAGCTGATTCAGGGTCTGTCAGGTTGGAAGACACTTTGCCTGCCTGGGGGTGAGGGATGTATTATGAACTAAAGCAATGGAGCAAATGGCATACTCATGAGTGCCCAAGGTCAATCAAACCCAATATTTTCCTAGTGGGAAAGAGATCATAAGGCACAGGCCCCAACAACAAGTCATTGCACTACAGACTGAATCTGCATCAGTTTTGTCACACAAAATCCCTGGGTAAATAGCTAAAGGATGAAGAAGAGACTAAAGTTTCCATTATGTTGAGCATGTGAAATCCAACACTTGTTAACATTCTTCTGACAAATCACTTTGGAAGAAGAATGGCTTCTTTGCTTTACTAAGTAAGGTTTTAAAGGAAGTATTTCGGAGTCCTTTTTTGTTTTGATTCTTCTCCCCGCAGTGAAGAGTTTCATTTTTGGGGTTTTCTTCAATATATAGCCCCTCCTTTGCCCTTCACAACTCTGTGACAATGAAGACAGTATCTTTTCACTACATTTTTTTCAAAGAGGAAAAAACTCTGTAAAAATGAACTCTAGCTCCCGTTATTGTGAATTGCTTGGACAGAAATGAATTTCTTTTTTTTTTCCTTCCTGCAGCATACAAAAAGGCTTAGGCTAGGAAGTGCCTTTCTGGTGGTGAATAACGGCCACTTCAACCAGTTGCAATTGAGGTCAATGCACAATCAGGGGAACTGCTCCTCCCAGCACTCTCTGACCCAATTCATTATTTTGGGTCTTACTGTGTCCCCACTCCAGCACTAAGGCCACCTGAATATTGTTTAACCCACTCTAGTGCCCAGTCCGGATGCAGCCCCCCTCCCAGTCAGTCCCTTATTGTGAGTCTCAAAACACAGACACTGAGGAGATGGGATGTGGCTGTCTCGGGAAATCAACTCAAACTGGTGCAGGAACTGACTGCAAGACAGCAGCAAGCACTGAGGCAATGAACCTGTGTGTAGATTTCAGCTCTCTCTGATTCTGTTCTTCACTGACAACCAGCGCTTGCCTTGTCTAATACCAGACATAAAAAATAACTACCTTTTTTGTTGCCATCCGAAAGTTTCTTTATAAAACTGCTTACAAGAGTAAATTATACAAAAAAACCACCCCAAGCTACATTACGGTAAAACCACCAGTAGGACAGGTTAGTTAAACTGGAAGAAAACAGCATCACAGCTGCCACATATTTAGCAAACTCAAAATGCAACTGGAAAAGGAAATGATTCAGAAACCACAGGTGCTCAGCACCAAGATGCTATGTCTCCCTGGCAGTCCCTGAGCCTGGGCACTTCTGAGACAGCAGGAACACAAGGCCAGGTTAGAATTAGGGATCAGCTCAGTATTGTCCTCAGCCTGGTTCTCAATATTTAATAATCTCAAGATTTATTTATTTATTATTTCCAGTGTCGCCAGTTTTTTATCCACTGTCTTGCAAAGCACCATCCTGCCTGTCCAAGTTCTTACAGCAATGTTCAAGCTTACAGTGCTCTATGGGAGCATACATTTATATCTGTGTCTTCAAACAGTGCTAAGCATTTCCTCACTGAAAATACTTACTCCAAAAGTGAAAAAAAAAAAAGCAACCCATAATTCATGAACTTCTCTGTGCATTAAAATACCTCCCGTTTAAACATTTCCATAATAATGAACTTCTAGTAAAATGCATTCGTCAGTCTTTCCTAAGTCTCTCATTTTGCTTGGTCAACTCCAGTGAACTGGACAAACCGCATTTCGTGAATAACGAACAAAACCGCCCATCACACTGCGACAAGGCAGAATTACTCTTAAAACTGATATAAAATCAGGTCTGGATTTTTTTAGAATCTGTTCAAAAACACAAACATGAAGGAGCCCCGCAGTGCCGCCGGGGTTGCGCTCCCCTCCTGTCCCCGCCACAGGACCCGCCAGGGTCGGAGAGGCCGCGCAGCCCCGGAGGAGGAACCGCGCTCCCGCATCCCCTCTGCCCGTCGGCGGGTGCGGTGAAAACGCGGCCGAACCGCTGCCACCGCCCCGTCCTGCTCGCAGCCTTGCCCTTGATGTAGGTTGGTTTGGGGAGTTTCTCCGGGGAAAATACCGTCAAGGGCTTCCCTCGAGCCGCCCGTCTCCACGGAGACTGTTTCACAAACCCCTACGGACTCCGCTCCCGGGAAGCCCCGCTTGGCTCCGCGCCACCGCCCCGCGGGGTACCCCGGGGGCCGGCTGAAAGCCACGGCCCCTGCTGCGGGAGGCGGGGGGAGAACCCGCCCGGCAGGGGATGGGACGATGGGGGTCTGCGGCCGCTTCCCGGTGCCCCTCGCCGGGGAGGAGACAGCGATGATCCCAGATAAAGTTTGTCTCCCTCGGCGCAGCCCAGGGACCAGAGGCAGCATCGCCGATGCCGCCGGCGGGCAGTGCGGCGCTCCGCAGCCGCTGCCTGGGCCGGGCCGGGTCTCCTCACCCCGCACGGGCGCAACGCCCGGCCCCACGGCATCTCCATCCCCACGCGGCCCCCCCCGGGGACCCCTCCCCGTGGCGATGCCCCGGCCCCGGAGGGTCCGGGAAGAGGCAGGCTGGGCACGGCAGCGCCTACCTGGTGCGCGTCTGGGCGGGGGTCACGGGCGGCAGCGGTGTTCGGACGGGAGCGCGATCATGCCGCGGCGCGGTGCTGAGCGCGGCGGGCAGGGCCGGGCCGGGCCGGGCCGGGAGGCCGCCCGCAGCCGCGCTCC
>VYZU01008530.1:85529-96369 GCA_013401355.1 Ceyx cyanopectus
GCCGGCCGGGTCGGGCTGCGCTGTGGCAGCCGCAGCTGGCGACGGCGCTCCGGGCGCGCCGCTCCGCAGGCCTGGCCGCGGCGGGCGGTACAGCCGCTCTCCGCCCGCCCCCGCTTTTGCGGAGTCCGGGCGGGAGGGGGCCGCTAACGGTAACCGACAGCCGAGGCCTTCGGGAGGGCCCGCGGCATCCCCGGCTGGAGCGGCCGTCGGCGACGTCCCCCGACGGAGCTGCGGGGCGAGGGCTGGTTGGACAAATACGGCACAAGCAGCCTGGGTTTGGGGTTGTGTTTTCTTCTCCTCACGGTGCCGTTGGTGCCGTGGGAAGTAATTGGGGGTGTAGGGGAGCGGCGTGTGGTCGGCCCCGCACTGGTGGGCGGCTGCGGGCCTGACTGGAGGATGACAGCAGAAATTGCTATGGAAAGACCTTGACCTCCACGCACAGGGCTGTGGAAAGACTATAAAAGAGACCAGGCTGTAAAGCGCCTGGGATTGCATTAACAATAAAAAAGCCTCTCAAAGAGTGACAATTGGAAACACAAACTTCTGGCCCAGCAATTCAAGAAGTGCAGACTGAAAACTGCTGCTGAAAGAAACCACAGATTTGAAGGGCTTTTGTCTAGCATTTCCAAGAAAGATTTACATCTCTGGCAGAACGGGAGAAGGGACAACTTCTGCATCAGAGGGAGGTACTTGCCTTCTAATGACTTGCCCCTAACCTCAGGGCTAGTGTGTATCCCCTTAGGGACAGCGCAAATATGTAAACAAGGAAATACAAATATATAACTCCACTGGGGGGAAGTTAATGGAAACAAATACAACATGAGGCATCACAACTGTCTTGCTGCAAAAATATTAACCATGGTGGGATGCGGACCAGAGGTCTGCCCCAGATAGCTGTGGGCAGTTCTGACTCTGACTGCTTTCTGACCCATCTGCTTCAGGGACTGCTGAGGGCAGACTTAGGTTCCTCACTTGGGAATCATTGATGTGATTTATAGCTGTGGGAGTTCAGCTCATCGTTTGACTGAAGTGTTTGCTTAAGTTCTTTACTGCCCAGAGCTGCTTTCCTCAGCTGAAGCCTCGAGGCTTTCTGAGGCACCTCAAGAACTGAAGGTCTGAAGCTGTCAGGAGCTGGAATAGGTTGTTGGCAGAACTCCCTCACAGTCCCTCGGAGCTGCCAGCCTAAAAGATCTCGGCAATACTGCATCATTACCTCATTTTAAGCATTAGCCCCATGCTTTGGGGGATGGGGCTGAGGAAAAAAACAGGACATATGAGCAAGGTTTTCATATGGACAATAGCACTGGATTTCTTTTTTGAGCTAAAGAAATGGTTATGGTGAGCTCTGTGTTAGTTTTCTTTTTACTGGTTTCTTTCCATTACTCTTAACTTCTGGCAGCAGCTTAGAGAATCCCTCCCTCTCCTGGATGGTTTCTTCTTTCAAACATTTGCAGGCAGTTCTTTTCACCCTTTCGTCATTGCTTAGCTCATTTAATCTTTTCTTATAAGTCAGTCCCTACCGTTAGCTAATCATGGTGCTGCTTTTCCGTGAACTCCCTCTCAGCTGCTCATTTGTTTTACGGTAACATGGTGGCCAGTAATCCTGCCATTGTTAATGTTTCCTGTTGTGCACCTCCGAGTTATTTTTGTTCGGAGTTGCTGCAGTACTTGGAGAACTGAGCTAAACTTCCCCTGTGAAGAATAATTACAGGCAAGGCCACTGATACTGCAATAGAAAACATGGTCCATGGATAATTATAGCTGGTGGGTTTGGGGATAGCAGCTTAGTGCAGCTCTGATATGTGAGCTTCTGGGGAAAGGGGACCCCAAAATTCAGGCTTGTTATTAAGCACACAGTTTGGGTTCCACTGGAAGGACTTTGCTGCCTGGAGAATACTAATCTAATTGTGAAGTCCTGCATTATTTTTTTTAAAGACCATCTAGGCAGGTCAAGTAATGAAGTAATTTTGGGGTATTTAAAAGTATTGTTTCTAGCAAAATGACAGGGAACAGGAACAAGATTCAGCTGTCTGTATGACTGCAAGTTTTTGACATCTGTTCATTTCAGGTTGCCTCTGCTTTTCATTGACTCCAGAGAAACGTGGGACAGGTCACATAAGATATTTAATTACTGCAAACTTAGTGCATTTGTCTTTACTGTCAACTGTCCTGTTCATAATTCACAAACTCCAGAAGTGTTACTGCTGCTGCTGAGTGCTGCTTTCCAATACTTATACTACAACAGAATCAAGAGCAGCTGCTGTTTTGCACTTGGGCTAGAACTATCACAGAGGAGCCTCCAAACCCAGTTGAACACTGGGTCAGACCGGACAGATTGCACTGTCAGTGCTTATGTGACAACTGTCCCCTGATCCTGTAGCCATGGGCTGAGTCCCAAGTGTAATCCAGGTTCAAGAAGACTAGTCCTAAAGTCCTTAATGCCAACATAGGATCAGACAGGATGCAGCCCCCATCTCTACTGATTCCTGCTTAGGGTTTCATTCTTTGTTGGCCACATCCCATCTCAGCTTCAAGAGAGATGGGGGAAGAAAATGGGTTTGGATGCAAGAGCCTTGTCTATATTTGGAAACACACCCACTAGGAAAATGCTTTTCATCAGTCATCTCTCCAACAAGTGTTGAAAATAGCACAATTTGCTAACACAGAAAAGCTAAATTGCATTCAGATAAACTACTGAAAATCTGCTCCTGTGATTTGATTTAGCTCAAATCCAAAATGCATGATTTGACAGCTCTAGTACTTCTTAGCTGTTTGAAGTTTCTGTCAAAGTTTCCTTTTCCCTGGTTTGCTTTTCCCAAATGCTACATTTTAATCCCTCTCCCCTCAGATCTGGGGTGAGTTTTTTTTAAACAGGAATGTTAAATGCACCAGATGTTTAAATAATATCTGGAAACACAAACTTTTAAAATAAATTGCATGAATGCTATGGGCTGAATCTGGGCAGGAAAAGCAAAGCTTCAGAGCAGGGTGAAGAATCATTTCTATCATTTCTTAAGCCTGCAGCATTTTCTAGGTATTAAAACCTGCTTTAATCAGAGGAAAACACTGAAAGGATGTTTGATCTCCTGAGCTCTTTTGATGTTCCTAAGTAAAGGGGAGACACATTCATCATTGGTACAATTACAACACAAGCAGTGCAAATATATCGGGTAAAAAATTGGCCCAACTAGTTCTCAGTAGAGAAGCTATGGACAGCTGTCCCCACGTACCTTGTGCTGGTGAGGAAACAGAGAGCTAAAGACATGCCAAAAGAAATAGGACTAACTCCCATTTTCTGACCTGTGGCTGAATTGAAGCTCCTGGATTTGAATGATGCTTTACCTCTGTTACACTTCTGATCATCATCATGTTTTCTGCAGTGATCCATATGAAAACATCTTCCTAACTGGGGGGTACACAGCTGTGCTTGGCATTGCCTGTTGCACCTCTGAGCCACTGAACTGGGATACAGCATCTTAGCTAATTGTAATGGGATACAATGGGTGGGGGTAGCTCACACAAGGCAGGAAGGATGGAGCCCAGCACCCAGAACAAGCGCTTTATAATAAATTACTAAATGCTACTTTCAAAATAATGGAAGCTTTAATTGCCCCTAGTGCACCTTTCTGAGTGTGATTGAATAAACAGGTGGTAGCAAGGGGACACAGTTCTGGGGGAGGATATTAGGACAAGAGTCAATCACCCAGGCTTGCTGTTCACAGGTGAGAGAGCTTAGGCTGAACCAGTCCCAGCCTTGCCCCACTCTGCCCCCTCTGATATTCTCTATTGAAATACTTTAGCTGGTGCACACAGAATGCACACAGACACCATCCATCTCTCACTTTCATTCAAGCACTGGCAGAGAGATGGCTTAATTCAAGTGTTTGGTTTTCTCTCCCTTTTCTCAACAACTTTCAGCCCCATGCCCAAGCCAGGCTGTGATACCTGCAGAGCCAGTCTGCTCATAAAGAAATTTATGCATAGAATCTATCAATTAATACAAAGGAGCTCTACTCTTAGGGAAGTCTCTACTTACCAGAGAGGTGACCTATCCTGACACATGTCCTGGCTCCAGTGCTGTATCAGACCGAGTCGCTGGTTACGTGGCAAACTCCCCTAGGTGCCATCCTGCTAAGAGATAGCAGACTGTCAGTGTGGTCCACTTTACATCATGCTTTGGGATTGGATATTTCAAGGAGAATTCAAGTCTTTTACTGTCATCAAACCTAGTTCTCCACCCCCCACCCCCCCCAGGCCCAAATTCCACCTTTTTATCTACTGTCTTTAAATAGTTATTTGCAAATCTTTTAAGCTTGCAACCCTGTGACAATAAATCACAATTTAACACAAACAGCATAGTCTTAATTAAAATATCCTTTAACACACCTAAGTGATAAAGTATTTTTTTACGGTATTTTAAGAGAGTCATCTCAAAATAAACAAAAATATTTGTTAATGATCTGGAATTTTGAATTTCCTATTTGTGTGGGACCCTGAGTAATCAGACATGTGGTATGCTTGTTAGCTGGGAAAGGGTCAGGATTAGAATAGGTTCCCAAAATTAGAAAGCACTAATATATAGCAGCGGTCTTGTCTGTCTAAACTTAAACAAATGTTTTGTGTTAATTGATAGAACAGATCAACACTGGGAAAAACAAAACAGCAGAACAACAATACATGTCTAATTGATTTGCTGCAATACAGCACCTGTCAGGAGAGGAAGTCTACAGGAGTGGGGGATGAGCTAGTCAATAATTCACCTGCAAAGAGGATTATCTGATACAGACATCTCTTGATAAGAAACAAAACATCAAGTGTTGCTTTGGTGACTGCTGTATGAACTCAGGCTCTTTAAGAGTCATAGGAATCCTAATGCAGAAGAGTCTAGTCAGATTAAAAGCAATTGTATTTTGGGAGTTATAGTGCTAAGCATCACTGAACTATTAGGCAGTAAAAACGTTCTGGTGTAAGCATTCACAGCCACCGTTCATAGGCTGCTCCCCTGCCACCAGTGGAGGCAGGACAGAAGGGAAATCTCCACCTCAGCATTCCAGCTTGGTCCAGTGTGACTCTTCAAATCATTAGTATAAGGGCAGCTCCCAAAGTTTCCCTGTGTCATTAGGCTGGGCCCACTCAGGGGATGAATGGAGATGCCTTTTGCTGATTGCAGATGATCCAGGTCTGGGCCAGCACTGCTTCAGACAGCAGCAGTCAGCATCCATCCTGCCCTGGGCCTCCTGCTTATTCATCAGCTGACAGTCGCTTGCCTGGAATGCATCTGAGCTGCTGCAATTAGCCTGCTATGCTCAGGCTTGCCCCCATTTCAACACACCCGCTTAAGGTTTTCCCTCTCTTGTTTTTCAGTCTCATATATGAGCGTTGCACACCACTAGGGATCCATTTCAATCAAAGTATTGGGAAAAACAAACACACACAAAACAACAAACACAAAAAGAACACAGGAATAGTTTACAATTTTAACTTGGGTTACTTTCACTCCTTCAGCAGGGAAACCCCAAAGAATGTACTTTACTGCTCCAGGACTCCTTGGTACAAAAGCCATGATGGGCACAGCCTCTGAAACAGGTAACCTCTCAGGAGAGGGAGCAGTGTTCAGTCAGGAATAAGTAACAGCAATCTGTCCTACATTGTAAGTTCAGGTATCATGCACACAGTATGCACCTCTTTCATTTCTACTTGTCCCTCTCATAGGTTGTCAACAAATGGGTCTCCATTGGGACTACACCCAATTCAGCCACGTCAGCAACTCCACCTGTGAAAGCCTCTGTTGTTACTTTTACAAGTGCTTTTGGATCATCAGGGTTCTGGCTGCAAGACATTCACACAGTTGCAAGATCACAGTCCAAGGGCTCTTTGTTCTTCTCACAGCTGTAGGTCTTTCTGTTGGACATGATTTGCAGTTGTCCAGACAGTCCAGGCTGTATTGCCCTAAGTTTCTATGTACAGGAAGAATTATCACACTAAAGTATTTAGAATGAAGGCTGTACTTGCATATATGTACACATACACACTTGCATACTAAAACAAGGCTGCATGCACGGTGAGGTGTTCACTGTAACACAAATGTAAGGGGATGAAACATCTGTGCAAACTGCATTGGAGCAGCTGTTGGACTGTATATGGTACAACTCTTTTTTTTTTTCAGCAGAAGTATAAAGATGACAGACTTACACTTCAGACCTTTAAGAGTCAGAATGTGCAACAGACAGCTTCCCATTAGACACTCTAATAGTAAGAGACTGAACAGTGCATTTTTCTGTGTCTGACTTCATCTGCTGTATTGCATTTTTAAAGCACTGTATATGACAAACCTTCCAGGAATCCCAAACATAAATGGAAGTTCCACTGAATCACTTGAAGCTGCTGAAGAACACCATCAGTGAGGCCACACAATCTCATGGAATGTGATTAATTTCCAGGAATAGGATTGTTTCCTGGAGATTACTGTGTAAAATACAAGTATAAAGAGGACACAAAGGTAATGCTGACAGTCTCTGCATCACTAGGCTATTTTAGTTTGTGAAAAGAAGGATGAAGATATGTTAGAAGACCGTTGCTAGGCTGAGGAAGCCTCCTCTATGTTAAGAGCAAACCCTGAAACACAGCTCTACAAAATTATCCCACTATAAAATGTAATCTCTCCATGATTTTATCTTACGTAATCAAATCCACTTTTAGCTTGAATGCAGTGCTAATGAAGAAGTTAAGAGCTCTATGTCCATGCTTCCATCTAACAAGAATAAAGGAATGACTAGGTAAAGGGCAATAAAGATACATGAACAGATTAACTCTGCAGTTCTGAGGGCAAAGCAAAGCATTTTGGGGTTCAAAAGCAACAGGAAACCTGCCCACTCAGGTTCATTAGGAAATCAGTTTTGCTGCCTAGAACCTATTCTGAAGCAGTGGTTAAGCAGAGCCCTTTCAAAGGAAAGTACCACACGTGCATTGGCAAAAGAGTTTGGCCACCCAGAATATTGCTAGGAAGGGTGCTGACTGTCCCAGAGCTGTGCCACAGACTATACCACAATTTGCAGTGCAAATAGAGCACGTGTCACTTCTTGGCCCTCTGCCCCAGGCCTGCTTAGCTTACCTATGCAGATATTGTCTGCACAGCTGCAGAAATATTTGCATGCAGAGGGAGGGAAAGAGAGAGGAGAGGGCAGCAGAGCCACCTCCCTCAGCAGTACTGTTCGTGCCAGCTCACACATTCATGGAATTTCAGCTTAGCCTGACAACAGCACTGTATGCCAGACACAGCCCTCTCCCAGACTTCCTCTGGGATGACACACAGTGGTGTCAGTCTACCAGAGGTGATACATCAGCTCTGTACAGAAAGCAGGAACAGAACTTTTTCATCCTGCACCTCTCTGTTTTGCCATTATGCCCAGAGCATCTCAGTGGTATGGCCTCTAGTCTCTGCATCACAGTATGACTCCCACACAGAAGACACCATGCTGCAGAGATCCTGAGCTAGTCCAGATGAGCTGGGAGAGCTGCCTGGCACAGCCCATGGGCCTAGATGATAGCCCAGAAGCAGTCAAGCTGCATTAGCTAAAAAGGAGACAGCAATGCACAGCAGCCAGGCCAGAAGGGTCTGCATTCCCTCTCCTGACTTGTCTCTTGATAGCAAGTGAAAAGGCAACACCTACAGTAGAGGAAAAAAAGTTTGTAAAGTACTGCTCCTGTTTCTTTTTCTTCCAGTTTAACAAATAAAAACATATTACTGGCTCCGGTTCTATAAACTGGACACGAACACTATGTTTTTATTAAAACACAGAAAGCCAGGAAATAATGAGCAACTTGCCAAGGGAAGCAACACTAACAATGACAATCCTGACTAGTTAATGCCTGGATGATGACACGCATGAGCACCCACGCAATCTTATTCTGTGCCTTTGCAGAAGTCCATCATCCCTTCCTCTCCCCAACCTTCAATGTTCCTCTTAGTCCTCTCAGATAAAAGTTAGAAGCTGAAAGGAGATTGGTGTAGATAGATGAACCGCCAATCCATGTTCTCCCTAAAAGTGTTGGTTGCTTTACCTCTTTCAAAGTTCACTGAATGTAGAGTGGATGATTTAGCCCAGAGGATACTGCATTTGCAGTAACAAACATGGCTTCTGCAGATTGCACAGAATGAAGACTATTTACATCATTTTCCCACAGGATATTAAATTGAGGCAATGATGCAGAGTGTCATCACACGATACATACTGAGTGTGGTGGATTTCAAATATTTAACAAAAGAATAGAAGTCTCAGATAAACTAAGTTCCTTCAAGTTGCATGAAAATAGAAAACTGGCTACCTAGGGGAAGAAGATCCTGCAAGTATTCCATCCAAGAGAAAGCCTGCAAGATTAAATTAAAACACCAGAAAATCTGTAAGAGGGAGGTGACTTTTAAATAGCCCGACTATGAGGAAATCTTCAGGGACACAGATCTGTAGGCCAGGCTTTGTTCCTTCAGCTGCTAATGAAATGATGCAGGGTTAGGCTCTTCCTCCCTGGTTTTTGTTTGGTTGGGGTTTTTTTTGTTTTTTTTTAACTTCCATCCACCTACAGAACAGTTTGTCAGAGACTTCAGACAGACTGTGTGCTTGTCCAAGCTAGAAACATCTCCAAGTAGGAATGTATAAATTTTGCATCTGGAAAATCCTAGGAATCCTGAAGAGTTATGATGCTGATGAAGTGCGTATTGTACTGACAGGAGTCCCTGGCTACACACCTATTAGCTGCAGGTCTACAATTCTGGCACAACGCAATGGCTCCAGATAACTTTATTGCTCTGCCCTCTTGGCTTCCCACTGGCACTCACCAGAAGCAACCTCAGTCAGAGAAAGGTAAAGGTCTTCAGATTTTTTTTTTCTTTGCTCCTTGTACTTTTTAAGAAAAGCCCTTTCTTTGAGAACCTACTAACTTCTGTTCTACAGCTTCTGTTCTCCTAAAGTCAGACAGTGGCAGGATCAGTAACATCCCATCATGAACATCTAAAGCATTTCGAGAAATTAACTGCTACAAGCAATTGACTGTTAATTATCCAGCTGTACTCTATTAGAAGATGATGATGTTGACCTCTAGTGACTGGTCTGGGGATACCTGGTGGTGTGATCACAGTGAAATGTTTCTGTGAACAGCTAGCAAAAGATTTCACTGAAGCTGGCACCTGAGAACAGTCACCCTCCTCGTGGAGGTAATCGCACATCCCTTCCATGGAACAGAAACCTCCCAGCTGAAACAAACACCACAGAAAGGCTGCTCTAAACCCAAAATCAGGAAAGCAGAGAGATTTAAATAGAAAATGATCGTACATGGATTCTTTGAGCTGCACCATGTCTGCAACCTCAAGAGAAAAAATGCACCCAGACTGGATGAAAGGACTAGACAAAGCAGCACCCTGAGGCATCATGTTAGGGACTCAAAGATCTCCATGGTCCCTTCCAACCCCTGAAATCCATGATCCTGTATAATCCCAGGAGAAAAAACAGGCTGAGGAGTCAGTTAAGGAAGAACCTGAGCTGGAACAGTGAATTCAATCAATTTCTCGAAACACAAACAAGAGGAGACAACTGTGATTCATTGTAAATAAGCAAAAAAGCAGAGGAACATCCCAATCCACTATTTCTTAGCTGACATAACCCATTAGATGCAACATCTTGCCAGATTATTAGTAATGGAAAATACTGTTAGACATTGAAATACTGGATATTTGTGAGTTGCACAAATTTTCAGATCTCATCCATTCTACATAACTAAACTATTTGTCCAATTACATTTGAAAATGACAGATTTTATCATGTTTTGTTGCACATTCATAGAATAAAACCAGAAGACAATATATGATGCCTTATGAAGGTTGCTCAGATCTTATCCACAGATTCTACATAACAACTGTTTTCTTTTTCTACCTATTCAAAAGAAATGAAGATAAAACCTCTTCCCAGCAGAGTCACTCAAGGCATACGAAGAAAATATCAGATATTCAGGAAAAGATTGAATGGAAATGACTGGAGGACTGGGAAGGACAATATGTTCCAAAGTAGTGACACATCCCAGGTGATGTGGTGATTTACTGCCCCACACCAGCAAAAGGGAAATCAGGTGAGGAAAGAATGTTCCCAAGTAACTTTTCTGACATGGATTTGAAGTGGGGAGAAAATTAATACAATTTCTAGTCCCACCAGAACTGCTACTAGAAGCTCCTTCTCAATAGTTACGGACTTTTCCCATTTTTTGAGAACTTTTTTCATTTGAAACAAGTTTTCTAACAGAGTTTAACATCCATCTTAATAGCACTGCTTACCTCAGCTTGTGCTGCTTACCATCAAAACTGGGCAGACACTCTGGAAGGAAAAATGTAAACTGAAAATGCACGTTTTGCCCCTTAAATACACAAATGAAGGAATTAACTTTTTTTGCTCTTTGGGTGGTGCATTTGTTTCACACATGGTGGCTCAGTTTGAAGAGGACCCTCAAACTCTAATATTCTGTTCCTGGTTTCCTGGGCTTTGTTCCATGCTGCAGCTACTGGAAATTGAGGGTGTGTTTACAGCCAATCCTCAGAGAGCCTCAATTGTGATAAATACTTCTTAACCATCTTTTTGAGGAAATAGTCCATGCCCGAAGTCACATTCCAGCTGCACGACTAAATGGGTGTAGCGCCGGCAGGGGGGGATGAAGAGTAGAAGATGCTACAGCTGCAGAGAGGATGCCTACGAGAGAAATTTCACAGTAGAAATGCCTTATGCAGGGGTCTTGGAGCATTTAAAAGCAGAAACAAACTGGCATTTAAATAGGAGATTAAAAAAAACCAAACTAAAACAAA
>VYZU01008533.1:0-28212 GCA_013401355.1 Ceyx cyanopectus
CACATGATGATGCTAATACCTGACCCAGCAGCTGGCACTGATGTTGGATAATTACAGCCGTTCATCTGAGGTACAGAAACTAGAAATATCTCTTAAGGAGTCATTCCAATAGTTCATTTATTAGCAGCTGGTCAGAAGAGGATAGGAAAAAACCAACCCGTAGTGCATCCTTGGCTTGACACTTCCCAAAACCTCCTTTCATCTCCCACTGCCTTCCCATCCTCCCAGGGACAACCCTCACATCAAAGTGCCCTGGCTGCACACATTTGCAAACTGGAAATGCAATCCCGTGGTTCTCACATCTCCAGCTCCCAGAGTCTCATCCCCATCACCGAAGTTGTTTCTTGCTGCAAATAAAGAATCCTGCCCACGCTGGGCAAACCCCGAGTGTTTGGATCACGCTGCCCCTCCTGCCCTTGTTCTCAGGGCAGTGTCATGACACAGTCAATATTGACAGGCTTTTTCCAGCTATCAAAAGGCTCTTTGCTCAGCTTTTTCTTAAAGTGATTGGAAATCTTTCGGTGCCACAATTAAAGAGCTGCTTTTGCTGGGTAGGTGCTGATTGAAATCTAGGTAATTGCATCGTCTGCTGTCCCAGGGACTCCTTTCCAGCGTCCCCTTTGCACTAAAGGAGTATTCCGGGGAGCCTTGGGGCGGGAGACAGCAGCGTGTGTGTGTCTGGGAGAGGCTGGGGTGGAATATTCATGCTATTGAAAAGACTCATGTTGTTACTTAACAACTACATTAACCTCATGTCCCAAGTCCTGACCTTGTGCTGACCCTGGCTAGGGAAGCAGAGCAGCTCTGAAGTACAAAACATGAAAGTGGGAGAAGCAAGGGGGAAAGATCAAGCTCTTCAGGGCAGAGCCTGCCAAGCCTTTTGAGGGGAAAAGGGTGAACAATAGCAGCAGAGGGGCTGTGCATAGGCCATCTCCACCCAGCCACTCACCGGGGAAGGATTGCCCTGGTGAGCCTTTCAGAGCCAGCTGCAGACTGCCACGACCTCTCCACTGCCAGGTGCCTGCTCATGCCCAAGAGCACAGAGCCTTTAGATGTGGAGAATCCTCTCGTGTCTACCCTTTGCCTCACCACAGAGCTGTTTGCACAAGTGAGTGCATCCAGAGATCAGCCTGGAAGCTCATCCCACCTGAACGTGGAAAATCAGGGGGAGGGGAAAACTTCAGTGACCAAAGATGCTTTTTCCTTGCCTTCCAGGAGTCTCTGGTGGCAGTGGTGGGGTTTACCAGCCCTGCTCTGCAGTGTCAGTGTCAGAAAATGGGCAAAATGAGACCAGTTTTAAGGGAGAAGGAAGGAGCTGGGATCTGACTGGGGAGCAGAGCAAGGGCAGCTGGGCAACAGGACTTTGGCAGTGCAAGAACTGTTGCACAAGTGCTGTGGGACGTGGTACTTTAAAGGCAGGCTTGGTGGCTGAGTGAGGCCTGCAGAGAGAAAGCTGTGAGCACAAGGAGAAATTTCTCCTGGTGAAGGGCTCTGGGGAGAAATTTCAACTCACAGAAGCTCAGGCCAAGTGTTTTGGGGTTGGTTTTTTTTTTTTTCACATCCTTATTTTCTGACAGAGCAGCAACACAAGTGGTGACACCACAGGGTTGACAGGGGTGGTTTCAGCCTCTTGAGGGATCACTTGGATGTTTTGCTGAGCACATGGTTTGGTCAGCAGGCACCTCACTGCTCAGGGATCTGCTGATGCCTCTGACCTGTGGCTCCTTCCCTCTCCTTGCCACATCCACCAGGCCAGGGTGGGTCAGAGGAATTTCTACAAAGAGCTTTTCAAAAATAACCTACTTCAAAAAGGTCCTCTTGGTGCAAGCAGAGATTGGCTTGTGTTCTGAAGCTTGAGGTTTCTGAAAATTGGTGTTTCTCTTTGATTTTTTCAGTAGCAAATAATTACAGGTTGGACATCCTCAAGCTTTTAAGTATCATGAGTCAGGCACCCAACTATGAGGTGGTTCATCAAATTCTCACTAACCCAAAAATAATAAACACTGGGTTATTTTTGCTTTCTCCCTGGATTATGCATCCTTTAGGGTAACAGTTTTGGGGTATTTCTTCTTTGGCTTGTAACAAAGGCTGAGGACTCTACAGAAGCACAGCAAGTTCCAGGAGTGGGGCTGCTCAGAGACACCTCTCAGGAATTCCACCAGCAAGCAGAGGCGATCTGCCATGAAATCCTCTCCAGCAACCTTGCAGCAGGCCAGGAAGTCCCCAGCTGTATGTAGCCATATATTCTCCAAGGGGCTGTATCTTCTGTTTGATCTACAGGGGCCAGCACCAGATAGACCTTCCCTTTTGACAACAGCCAGGCCAGGCCAGCTGTGCCCTGCACCCCTCCCACTTCCCTCCCTGGATCCTGCTTTCAGCTCAAGGCTGCTGGCCCAGCTCTCTGTTTACATGTTTCCAAATTCAAGGAGGAAAAGGGAATATCAAACAGACCTGGGCTCTTTTGAAGTGGCTAAAGGATGCTATCAGGTCTGGGGAGGGGGGTGTTGTGCCTTTGAGGCTTGTTTGTCTTTCCCTGCTCCTTCTGTGCAGGCCTTTAACCAGCCATTTGAACCATCAAAGCTGCCCTAACCCCACCACTGCAGCTTCTCTGGGTGCTTTGCAGACGTGGAAGTGTCTTTATTCTTTTCAAAGAAATACTTGGATTGAAATTATTGTCCAACAGGAAGAAAATAAGGGATTTGGGGTTTTTTTTTCCCCAAGTGATGAGCTTCCTTCTTTTGCATCTTCTTCCTTTCCTTTAATTTTTCCCTCTTTCTTATGTCAGCTGCAACGATCTCTGTTTGGAGAGCTTTTAGCAGGCTCACACGTGAGAAAGTGATGGTCTCAAAATGCATCCTACTCCTTTTCCTCAGCTCTAGCACTGGAATTAACCCAACCTCGCTGTTGCAGGGCTGCAGCCTGCACTGGCTGTCAGTGTCTGCTCTCTGCTGGCCAGTGCTTCACATTGCCACTGGAATGGGGTTGGAAGGAGGGACACAAGGCACCTGGGGTGTTCTGTGTTTTCTTTTAGGACCACCTCGCTTTGCCAAATCTCTTGCAACGTGAAAAATCCTTTTAGAAATGAAAGGGCTTTTTCTCATTAGAAAATAGCGAGGAAAAATCCGATTTTGAAGCTCCAGATTCTTGAAGTAGTTCACTCTCAGGGATCTCTTGAGCTCGTTTGCTGTGGCAGGACAACAGTTTTCACACCTGGCCAAATCCCTTTGTTTTTTTCCCTTTGTGGAAGGGGAAATCACCCTCCTTGAGAAAACACCCCTTGAATGAATCCTCCTGCACTTGGCTCTTTAGAGCAAGCAGGGCAGCATATATGGCCCAGGATACAGCCTTCAACTACCTTCTAAAAGATCTTTTTGCTTGCCAGATGCCTTGAACATCCTAAAGTTTATAGGATGGCATCAGGGGGAAAGCACCTTTCTGTCCTCTGCTAAATCAGGTCCCACATCACTTTCCTTACAGTAAGAGCTTCCCCTTAACAAAAACCAGGTACCACTCAGATGAGGGACATGTTTCATGTAGGAACAATCTGGTGAGCAGACCCTAAACACCCACAGGACAGACACAGTCTGCAAGATTTAGGTGTTAAAATGGAAATCTAAATGAGACTTTTCCATTTTG
This sequence comes from Ceyx cyanopectus, assembly GCA_013401355.1. NCBI lineage: Eukaryota > Metazoa > Chordata > Aves > Coraciiformes > Alcedinidae > Ceyx > Ceyx cyanopectus. Next base: position 3,637 of record VYZU01008533.1, read on the forward strand.
TTTCACCTTGTCCTGAGGTGGTGGTGGCTGATGCTTAGAGTGAGTGGTTGGGAGCAGCTTGAGGTGGCCTGACCAGTCTTCCCTGAGACTGCATGGGCTGCTCTCTACTGAACCTGCAAAAAAAAACCCCTATCTGCTGTGGATCACTAGATTTTGTACTTGCCTAGATATTAGAAGGGGCAGAGATTAGAGAGTCATCTTTAATTAGATGCCTTTTAAGGGGGTAAAAATCTTGGGTGGATTTTTTTTCCTTGTAAGTATTGTCCTAGGCCAAAATATTCTCCCTTCCCTATCTCCTGTAATTTGTCATAAAATTGTTATCCCAGCCTTAGGGACGTGGTGATAATTTCCATGACAACACAAAAAGATTCCAGAAACAGAGATTTCTGACTAAATATATGAAGGCTGTCAAAAAAAAAAAGCACAACTGCAAGAATTCTGCCTGCCCACTGGAAACAACTGAAGGTTCCATGGTCTCATCTTTTGAAGCTGAAACTTTCCATACATTGTGTTGCTTTGTTTAATGCTGGACTGTTTTGTTAATTGGGTGAACACCATTTCTCCAAACAATAGCCCTTAATGTGCAGACCCACAAAGCTGAGCTCTGTGTCATCCTCTTCAATTGGTCCTGGCTCCACATAAAAATACACAGAACAAGAACCCACAGCACTGAGGCTTTAGGAAAAAAGATGGTGAGAAATACTTGAGATGCTTCTAATCCTACAGTTTGATCCAAATGTAAAACATCTTAAGGGGCCTGGCAGAAAGATGGGGAAAGAGTTTTGTGCAGGGTCTGCTGGGACAGGACAAAGGGGATGGTTTAAACTAAAAGAGTTGAAACTAAAGATGGTTTAAACTGAAAAGCTGGGCCTTCCTATTGTCCTGCTCTTGTCTTGTGGTTCCTCTTCACCAGCTCCATTTAACCTGCTCGTGTTGTTCCTTAGAGACACTTGGCTCTTCCTACCTTTCTGCTGGCTTGGTAAGTGCTCCATTTGCATGGGAAATCATGCAAATTAGCTGCCTCCCTTAATTGCAAAGCTGGTTGCTGTTCTGTGTAAACAAGCTGATGGGGTTTTGTTTGCTGACAGAAGAAAAAAATAGAAAATATAATTGGGACAGTTTATATTTGGCAGTGTTTGGTTTGGGGTTTTTTGTGTGGGTGGCTTATGGCCTAATCCTGGTGGAGACATTTGGTTTCTCTTGTAAAAATAACAAGATATTAGGAAAAAAAAATCCTGCATTGCCTTGGTGTGAAGTGCTTGATTCAGCTTCTGCTGTGGTAAGAAAGCCTGAAGCAGCAAATGAAAGCAGATTAATTATGTGGTGACATCCAGCAGTTTTGATTCTGCTTTCCAAAACTTGCTGTTGCTACTTAGGGAAAGGGCTGCAAAATGCCACAGTGCTGTGTTGATGGAATTTCATTTGCTTTGCCCCTCTTAATAATGGTATAAATCATTCGGAAAAGTGGAGGAAAAGGGACTTTTCCATGTTAGCTTTTCCTGTGCCAAGCCTTGCACCCTGAGACTGCACATCTTTGTAGTGGCAGCACCCAGAGACACCATCCTTCTGCCTACAGCTAAGTGACAGAATAAAGTCATCAGGTCATAAAATCATCAGGTTTGATGGGGAAAATCCCTGGAAAGGGTTGGAGGCAGGTGTTGCACTGTGTGAAGTGCTCACCTTTCCCAGGGAATGTCCAGTTGTCCTTCCCAGCCTTTCCTTGTTTGTTTCCAGAGCTGCCTCACTGTGCTCTGCTCTCTCTGGAGGTGCCAGCCACGTTCCAGGGCACCATGCCATAAGAAACAGGCTCCTTTTTCCCTGCAGCCTTTGTGTATGTGTAAATTCATGAGGTGAGCATCTCCTGGTTGTCCCAGTCATGCTCTGGGATGGTAACTGGGCATCCTTCTGCTCATGTGCTGCAGGAACAGCTTCAAAGAGAAGCTCTGTGGCAAAGAATGGAGTTTTCCCCTCACCCAGGTGCTTTCCCTCTCTGGCAGCACTTGTCCTGATGAGTTTTGTGTGAAGAACATTTCTCTCCTAAACCCTGAGAACACTGAATTCACATCCAGCAGACCTCTGGAAGTAAACTTCTCAGGATCTTCAGCTCTCATTGAAGTGACATCAGGACTAAACCCACTGTCTTCTCAGCCCCAGACACAATGAGCTCCCTGTCACATTCCATCTCCATTCACATTTATCCAGTGAGCCCTGAAGTGACAGCAGGGACTTGTGCAGGTACCTGAGCTGGCTGCAATACTCCCCCACCACCTTCAGCTGTACCCCAGAGGAGTTGGTCCTTTAAGCTCACCCCAGCAAGGCTACAGGAGAGGGGAATTCAAGCTCCAGTGCTACACAGGGTGGGGATGCAGCAGCTCAAGCTGTAGCAGCTCCTCAGCTGCTAGTTCTGCTAAGTCTGGTTTTTTTCTGTGCAGTTAATCAAATGATGCTGTGTATCTTCAGGGGGTTTGGAGGGGGTCTGCTCATTTTCAAGCTAGGAGAGGAGGCTGCTTTGGAAACAAGCATTTGAGCTCTGGCCATTTGTGCAGGTGAGATAACAGGGAAGGTTATTCTTTCACCTTTCAAGATGCTATCTCCTTATGTGGCTAGACTGACTTGAATGATAATGTGATTTGGAAGGGAAAAAAGAAATCCATCTCTCCTTAGGACAGCCTCTCAAATAGGATCAGACTCTTCAATTGGATCAGCTTCTCAGATTTTCAGTGATCCAGAGGACATTGGCTTAGCCTCGTGGCTCCTTTTCATTCCATACTAGCTTGTGGTATTTTAGTGATAGGGAGCTCTGGGGAGCTGCTTAAGCCTGGTCATTCTGGGCCAACAAAATATTTTCACAAGAAGTGCCTCCTGCCAAAGAATTGGTTCTCTGAAGTCACAGGCTTTGGCCTCAGAGTGTTGTGGAATTCCATGAGCTCTACATGCAGGAGGAAAAACAGATTTTGCAGGCAGAGTTCTCCTTTGATTCCATCAGTGGGGACCCCAGTAGTATAAATAAAGGAATTTCAAGAACAGACTGTATTTAGCTCTAATTAAAGGAAGATTTCCAAATTGGCCAAATGAAGTAAATACTGTATCCTCTCCCTCTGCATAACCACAGACAAACTGGTCCCTTTGGAAGCCACATGATTTCCTGGACATGCAGAAAGGGATGGGGGGTTCTACATCTTATTTTACCACAGAAAGCTTGGGATGAGGGAAATGCTGCTTATGCCCAAATCAAGGGCTCAGCTGCTGCTTGGAGTCTGTGATGGCTTCCTCTGGGGGGTGGGAATCACCCCTCAGTGACTGTAGTGTCACAGCTCCCAGAAAAACTACACTTAACATGAGGGAGAACTTGTAGGAACTGCTGTAGAAGTTACACCTGCAGCTGGCTCTGCTCCTGCTGTCTCAGAGCAGAGACCCTTAATCACAGAGTGATTTAATACGAAGAAAAAAATAGATGTATATGATGTAAACATGATGGGCTCCAGCATCTGTATCCCTCCTGAGGCACTGACAGCTCCCTGGCACCCCCTTGGCTGAGTGGTTTCTGCCACTGTAAAGCCCACTGGGGGCTTTGGGTGACTAGCTATTGTTAGGGGTGTTACTTGTTCTGTTTGTGTTAATCAAAGAGGTAAAGCTCAGTCTTAAAAAGATGTGGGCTAATGTGATTGTTAAGATGTCACAATGCAATCCCTACTTTCAGCTGAAAATGTCATTAAAAATCCCTTCATGAAAGGCATGATGCCTCTGCAGTAGGAGTCCATGCTATGCATAGCAGGAGCTGTTGCAAAAAATCTCTCTCTTAATGTGAGGGGAAGAGAGTTAATCTCTCCACACTAAATATCTGTCACTCCAGATACTTGTCCAGACTCTCCTTACAGGATCTATGAGACAAGGCTTTCATTTGTATTGTATAAGGTTAATGTATGTGTTGCTTCCATATAAGGGAAAAAGAGGTTCTTCTCTGAGACACAATTCATCTCACCCTGGCAGAGGCATTTCCAGATGGCTGGGATGAGATGAAGTGTGCCCTTCAAGTACTCATTTCAGTTGTAGAGAGAGGTTGGAAAACCAGCCCTCAGATATTTCTGTCTCCTCTGTAGATATCCAAGGCTGATGAGATTAATCCAGGCTGGGTGCTCTTCAGAGATGCCAACAGATAATCCAGCCAGCCAGCTCTTCACCTATTTACAGCACATTCCTGCTGTGGATTTGCTTTATCTCAAAGGAATCATTTCAATCAACTGTTACAGTCTTGGAAAAAAAAGGAGAGAACTTCCATTATTGTTGCCTGGCTGTAAAGCCAGCCAGAAACATAAAAAAAAAAAGAGACACTTGAAAATTTGGGACAAATCTGAGGAATTCAGTAAGAAAATCTCACGTGGGATTCCTGGGTCTAATTACTTGACTTATATATTCTGTTTTTTCCCCTGTAATTTCTGTCAGCCTGTACAAGAGTTCATCACTCTGCAGTGCTCCAGCAGACTGACAGAATCCATACTAAACCCCAGCCAGGCTTTCAGAGCAGATGCAGCTCCTCCCTCCCTGCTCCTCCCTCCTTTTCCTCCCCGTGGCCTCACAGTGAGCAATCCTGACACTAAGGCTGAGCTGCAGATTGAGACTTTGCACCTCCTGCTGCCTTTGGTTTGTAAAGTGCTTCATTTGCCAACAGCCCTCCACTGATTTGCTGCATTTTGGTGCCATGTTTTCCCAGTCTCCATTTGAAGGTGAAGCAACAAAGGGTTTGGAAGGAAATGCTCTTCCCCTGGCTCTGAATTTTTCCAGTGGGAGGTTCTGAAGCAAGGCTTTGATCAAATATTGGTTGCTTTATCAAACCTTGGCCTCCTTTGCTGTCTGCAGTGGGGCTGTTTAACTTGAAGTGGTGCCTGCTTCATTTCAGCTTTTCCCAGCTCATCTTCTAAGTGTCACTGCTGACAGTCCATGGCAGGTCTGTGCCAGATACACACAACCAGCCTCACCAGAGGAGAGAGGAGCAGTGAGTCCCCAGTGCCCGCGGGTGAGCAGCCCAGCCCGCTGAGAGGAGAGGCTCGGGCTGTCTGCAAGCAGGAGCATCTCTGGGCGGTTACCAGTAGGTGTCATTGCAGGTTTGCAGTCAGTGGGAATTAATTGAGGCCCCAGCACTTGTGACATGCACCAGGCTCCTTGGGTAGGAGTGCACTGAGGGAATCCTCTGCATCAGCCCCACTGTAGTCTACAGCTTCGTGGTAGTGCTGTAGAAAACCCTGTTTTATTCCTCAGCTATCATTTTGAGTTGATTTTTACTCTGTTTAGGATCAGCCACCCTCATTACACCCATTTCTTTTAACCACAGGAGTCAGCTCCTCTTTTCTGCCTGTTTAAACCCTGACACTCAGCCTGCCCAGGCTGGAAAACATTCAGATTCAAGTGAAGAATGTTATGGGAATGAACGTGGTGCAACAGTTCAGCATGAAACATTAGGACTTGCCTTTCTCCTGCTTACTTTAGGACTTTTTCTTTCCATGAAGAAAGCCTCAAGCCCTGTTCTCCTGTCTTGAGAAGTGATAAACAGTAGCTGGGAAATTTGCAAAGGTACAAAGTGGAGGGAAAGGGCCAGAGTTTGATGTGTAAAGAAAAGTTTGCCCCACATGTCACTGTTTTCTGTGGCAGAGACTGTTGGAGGAGGGTGCTGAACTTTCAGCTCACTATGTGCCAGGGCCTCCTCAGACACTTGCAGCTGCTGCAGAGCTCTCTTGTGTGCTCCTTGAGGGGCAAACCTCTCCAAACCAGTTAAAGGATTTGTTCCCACTGGAAGGCTCTTCCAGAACTTCACCATGGACAGAAACTATCTCCTAATTCATTGACACTTTTTTGGTAGTTCCTTGATCCTTGGCTAAGAAATTCTCCTTTCCCACTCCAGTGGGTGTGCAGTGAGTAACTGTCTCTCCTCATGCACTTTCTGCACCTTTGTGAAGGCAGTGGGAATGGGATTTCCCCAAGATTCCCAGGTCACCACTGACCAGTAGATCTCAGATTTCAATCAAGTCCAGATGTATTTGACTGTCTAGATTTGATCTTGAAAAATGACCTTTTTTTTTTCCCCCACTGGCCCTGGGGTGGATCATTTTCTGACTGTTTCCAGGTGACAGCAGAAATGTTTGTTGATGTAGAAAGGCAGAGAGATGACACCACTGGTGAATTTTGCTTTGTTTTGTAATCATACCTCAGTTCTTGTGGTATGATTATTTATGGGTTGGGTTTTTTTTGCTGCTATTCAAAAGCAGTGGGGAGGTAATTCCTTTTTTTTGTGTGTATTTCTCCAATGATGTTGAGCAGCCTCTGTGAATACAGGGCTTGTGCTTTGCTAATTACAGCCACTTAGACAAAATAATAAATAAAGAAAATGCCATGGCATTGTTTCCAAGCCGTGTGGGTGAGAGCCCAGAACAAACAGCCAGCTGTTTAACCCCGAAGGGCATGTCCACAGCAGACAATAGAGCGTGGGGCAGGGAGTCCTCACTGCATGCCAACCAAACCAGCTCCACAACTGCAAGCAGCAGGGCTGCATCAGCACAGGGACACTGCTTTTTTCTTGCAGTTCAGCAGGGATTAGCAGCTAGGATGCAGCTTGGTGCTAACAGAGCTCTGCTGCCCTCAGCTCTGGCATTGCTGCAGAGGCAACTGCTGTGCTATTTGGATGGACCAGCATGGCCAGTGGTAGCTTCCCACTGCTGCCCAGTGCAGCTGTACATGATCTATGTGGGTGTTGCTGTTTATGGTATGTTTATTTTCTGATAGTCCAGTAGCCCACGGGTGGATCAGGACTCCCATAGTAGCCTGGTGCTGCACAGGGGGGTAAGTGATATCCTAAAGAGACCATCCTGCTCTCTGGACACTGCCAGGATGAGACTCACTGGGCTGTTTCTGGAAAGTCAATGCAAAATGTGTCCCCTGTCCTGTCACTGGGCACCACTGACCAGAGTCTGGACCCACTCTCTGGATCCCTACCCTTTAGATATTATCAGTGATCAGCTCCCCTCTTGGACAGCTGGATTTCTCTTGAGCCACAAGCCTCTGCTGGTGCTACAGCAATTTACACCACTTGAAAATGTGGCTTAGGCACAGGTACAAAAAAAAACCCCTCCCAGCTGCTTGATGGGGAGGCTGCAGAGAGCCTTTGCAGCAGGAAACCCTGTGCCAAAACAGTTCCAGATCCATCCCTTGGAGCATATTCCCAAGGTGAAGAGGAGGCAGCCTGCCAAGCCTGACCTGGTTTTCATTCAGCTCCCTGTGAGACATCAATCTGGGTTTCTCCATCTGGGATTCACAGTTGCTCATTCCTTGTTTTACCCAAAAGCTACAGAGTTCTTGGAGCTTTTGTTTGTAATTAGGGAGCCAAAGTTTAATCCCCACTTCTGCTCTGTGGATAACAAACCACCAGCTCCTCTCCACACAAGGGAGCAGCTACAGAACATTGAGATCCAGATGACACCTGGTTCACACATGGGAGGTTTAATCAATAGCTCTCCAAACCAAAGGAAGGAAGAAATACTCTTGGAACCAAAGCATGGATGTGGGACCACCTGAGCAACACCCTGTGGTGTTCTTGGACCCTTCAAGGCCATTGTGACTTCCACGAGCAGGAAAATATGCCTGAGAGACAGGGAGTGTGAGACATGGAACTGGAGGAACTGGCAGAGTCCCACACAGGGCATTCCAAAATACACAGAGTGGCATTAAAACAGACCCTAAAAGTAGGAACTTTCCTAATTCCATTTGGAGGCTGCAACTGCACGTTGGGAGCTGCTTGGTGCAACCCCAGGGAGTTTTCACATGGCTTTGTCTTTTAGAATTAAAATGTCTAGAGCTCTGGGCAGCACTTGGATCTTTTGCTAAACCATAAGAAATTGTTTTCCTGTAGAACTAACAAGAGGTTTTAGGATGAGCCTGAATCTTCATCCTAAAAGCATTAGAGGAGCATCCTTCACCACTCCAAATCCACTGTGAGCAGCCCTGTTATTGAAATCTTCTGGATCCTGGTGACAATCTGGCCTGAGGATTTCCTGCTGTGAAAGGCATTTGGAGGGGATTTTTTTTTCATGCAGCTTAGGAGAGATGTTGAGCAAGAGGATTTGTCAGCTGATTCCCTTCAGACATTTGTTATCATTTGGTGGGAAGATGCAGAACTGACTCTTCTCAGGAGTGGGCTGATCTACCCTCAGTGTTACTGCCATCAGTCCTCTCTGCTGCTTGGCAGGACTGCACTGGGCAGAAGCAGGGAATTGAGAGGGACTGAGTGTAACCTGGTCTGAAGACAGGAGGGGGAACAAAATGTGTTTAGTTATGTATGTGGAATTGTTTATTTTTTTCTCAGTCAGTGATTTGTGTGAATGGGCAAGAAATTAACTAAGTAAAAATAGCCCAAATGGAAACTTCTGCCTGGCAGAGGAGGAGAAAACTAAAGGGGAAACAAACTTGGGATGCACTGATTTCACCATCACAATAGTAATGAATTAGTGATTATTTTGTCCTGGTAGGAAGGCCCACAAAGAAAACCAAACTGGGCCAGCCTCTCTTTGTGTAAGAAGAGACCTGAGATCAGGTAGGTCCGAAAAATCAGATTAATTTGAAATCTGACCAGCTTTCAAATCGAAGTTTACTGCATTGGGAAGAGCCCCTCGGTGGACCAAACAGAGCTGGTAGCCTAAGAGAAGATCCCCACAGGCAGGAAGAAGAAATCCAGCGAGGAGCAGCCCCCCGAGGATCCCTCCTCCTGAGCTGGCAGGGAGCAGGAAGGACTGGAGCTGCGGCTGGTGTGAGAAACTGGAGGCTCGTTCTGCGCCGTAGCGTGGGAACCGTGCCCAGCGCTGCACACATGGGAGCCGCAGGGCCGGGATGGAGCTGCCTTAAAGTCACACACACTGCCCTGCAACTGCCCTGCAGCTCACACTCACTGCCCTGCAGCTCACACTCACACACACTGCCCTGCAGCTCACACACTCTGCCCTGCAACTCACACACTCTGCCCTGCAGCTCACACACTGCCCTGCAGCTCACACACTCTGCCCTGCAACTCACACACTCTGCCCTGCAGCTCACACACTGCCCTGCAGCTCACACACTGCCCTGCAGCTCACACTCACACACACTGCCCTGCAGCTCACACACTGCCCTGCAGCTCACACTCACACACACTGCCCGGGGCTCCAGCACAGCCCCTCCAGCTGGGGGGGAAGCTGCTTGAGAAACCATCCTTGCGATTTCTCTGGGTGTCCGTGTGTTTCCCTGGGTTGACCAGCTCACCCCTCAGAGCTCCCCCTCTTTCCTCCCCATCTCTCCCACACTTTGACCTCGCACCATGAAGCCGTCAGGGCAAGGAAACAGTTTGAGCAGAAACATTCATTCCACATTACGTGGTCCGAGATTAAAGGCAGGAAGCGTTTAACCCTTTGACTGACTTCTCCCCTCATGCTGTGAAGCCCGGGGTTCCGAGCTCCTGGCAGCCCATGTGTGAACAGGTGGTGAGCATGGCTGGCTGGCAGATGTGTGTTCTGGTCCCAGCAGTGCCTCTCACCAGTAGCCACAGCACAGGGATAAAGGGGCTCAAATCCCAGCATGGCAGGGGCTGGAAGAGACCTCTGGAGATCATCACGTCCAAACCCTTCCCCCAGCAGGGTTACTCAGAGCACAATCCCAGCATCTCATTGTCCAGGTGGGTTTGGAATCCCTCCAGAGGAGACTCCACAACCTTTCTGGGCAGCCTGGGACAGGCTCTGACACCCTCACAACAAAGAACTTTCTCCTCCTGCTCAGGTGGAACCTCCTGGGTTCCAGTTGGTGCCCCTTGTCCTGTGCCTGGCACCACTGCCCAGAGTCTGACCCCATCCTCTTGACCCCGGGGGCCCTTTCTCTCTTGCTCAGCATTGCTCAGCTCCCCTCTCAGGCTGCTCTGCTCCAGCTCAACAGCCCCAGGGCTCTCAGCCTGGCCTGGCACAGAGATGCTCCAGCCCCTCAGCAGCTTCCCAGTCCCTGCTGGACTCTCTCCAGTAGTTCCCTGTATCTCTTGAACTTGAGGCAGAGTGGAGCAGGAGAACCTCCCTCCACCTGACAGTGACACTCTTCTTGGCACACCCAGGAGTGTCTGGGCTTTGCAAACTGAAGGGTTCCTCTCATCTCTAGTCATGATTCTTGTTTTTTTTCCAGTGTTGAGACATAGTTGCAGGGAAATGTGCATTGCCCAACATAGAAAGAGATGAATCTTTGGCTCATTTGTTTCACTTCATTCCCCACAGTGAGGTTCACAAGTGCAAATGGCTAAAACTAAAAATGCCAGAATAGATAAAATGAGGCATCTCCATGATTAGCACTCAGGATTTAGAAACAAAACTTCTTGCTGCCTTTAAAGCTGCCTAATAAATAATGGCTGCATGATAGCACTTACATATAAATTGTATCACTTCTCAGACAAATATGTATTCTGGGTTTTAGGAGCTGCTCTTTTGGCAGATCATGGCTTTCCTGGGAGCCAGATCCTCCTCTCTGGCCCAGACTGAGGCACACTGGTCAGATATAGTTGGTATTTGGTACCAGCTCTTGGACTCTGGACTTCATAGGTGGTCTTGGCAGTTAAAGGGGTGGATAAGAATAGCAACTCAAACCCTCTGCTGTTTGCTGGAGCTGTACCAGTGTTCACACTGAGCCCAGCTATACTGCTGTGGGCCTGTAAGAGAGGAAGTGTGTTTGGCATAGGCTGAATGTGACCGTGTGTGCTGGAACCTGAGGAAGATGTGGGGTTTTCACCACTGCTCTGAAAGGAAGCAGATGGGAAATGCTAATGCCTCTCCAAGGCCTGGATTCTGGTTTCCCACTCCAGCAGAGCACCTCCAGGTGTAGAGTTCATGGAGACATCATCTCAGTTCCAGCTCAGAGAACCCATGGTTTCCCAGAACCCCCTTTTTGTGCACTTGGGAGGTTCCTCTCACCAGTGGAGGGACTGGAGCTCAGGCTGTCGCACCAGAATTGCCATCACCACTTTCTCCCTGCCACCAGCCTACTACCTCTCCCAGTGCTTGAGGCAGAGTCAGGCTCTTGTACTGAAAATCAAATGCACACATGAGTATAATGTAATCATTTCATGCCTCTCTTTCATCTCCCCCTTCCAAAAACAGGGCCCAAGAGAGGGGCTGTTGTGCTCCAGGGTGATGTTCCTAAGTTTCTCTTCATGGCATAAGAAAATATCGAGAGTTTTGAAGTGAAATACAGAACAGTATGAAGAGTGGTGGCTCCTGCAAGCATCTGGAAACCTGGCTCACACTCAGAAAGTGGCACAAATCAACTCACTTGGTGTGAGTTCAAAAGCTGCATCAGAAAAAAGCCCAACCCTGCTTATCTGGTGAGCAGAGAAGGTACAGTGTGTCTCCAGGGTCAGCAAACACAACTCACATCCTTCCAAAATGACCAGTTACTGATTGCTAGAGTTCTGCATTATGGCCTAGAAGGAAGAAAAACCCATCACCCTTAGGAACAGTCTCCACATCACCCACAACAACAGCCTGAGGCATGTGTTCTGTCACCCATCACATCCAGAAATCAGCCAGCTTCCCCCTGACCTGCTACAGGGGAGACAGTGTCTGTGTGATGAGATCCAGAGGCTGTGGCTTGAAACCTGTTTGGACCAAAAGGAAAATGTAAAAAATGTAGCTTCTGAGGAAGATTGGTATGACAGCTCCTGAGTGAGTTGGCTCCTGGGCTTTACAGAGCCAATCAGCTCATCTCTCCTTCATATCTGGTGGGTTTTCCAACCCTTGCTGAACACTATCATTGACAATAAACTTTGTCCACACGATGATGGATGTAATTATTGTCACTGGGCTGACAGATGAAGGGAGACCAGCACAGAGTTGCTGCACCTCTCTCCACACTCCTGTTTATGGGAAAATCTTCAACAACAGGCAAAAATCTGCCAGAGCAGAAAATCACCAGCTGTTCTCAGCTCCTCTACCTCTTGCACAGCTGCTTGAAGAAGAGAAATTTCTTGATGAAACCCAAGAGATTTTAGAGAAGAGCAGCAAAACTTTAACCAAGTTTAAGTAAGCAATGAGTACACAACACAAATGAGCTCAAAACAAGGGAAGGAAACATCAGGCTGGGCCAGGGAGAGCACTTGGGGAGAAGTGGCACCAATTCAAAGGTTTGTCTAAATACAGAGTTGTACTGACTTCATTTAGAGGTTCTTGAAAATGCTTTAGGTAAATAAGGTCAAAAGGCTAAGTAGACACTCTTCTTTTGCTATAAACCATGTCTGGAGTTAAAACATTAGGCACAATTTAAAGCTAACCAACAAAACGCGTATTTCTAAACCTCAGGAATAACAATTCCAGAAGGATTTGCCCTCTAACTGAAATGAGAACAAAGGCATCAGTAGAGAGGGATAAGGAAGAGCAGAGCCAGAGGGAACAGGGGTGAAAAATTATCAAAGGATGAGTCTTGCTTTGTCTGCAGAGGTGATAAATGGGATCATATTTTTTTTTTTTTTTAGCACCATAGTCCCTGCTTTTGACATTTTTCCAGCAAAACTGCAGATCGTTTTTAACTTTTAATTGCCTGGCTTTCCCATGCTGGCCCCAGAGGAGACAGGGACAGCTCATTAACCTCTGAAAATACACAAACAGCTACACACTAGCAAAGAGGTCATTTTCTGTTCTGCTGCTTCAGGGCCATGTGCTGGCTCTGCAAACAGAGCTGCAGTTCTAGCAAGTTCTGACCCAAACTCTTCCAGCTCACCAGTGGGCAGAGGGCACTCCAGCAGGAACAAAAAGCCTCCCAGTTTGCCCTGTAAAACAACCAGACAAGCTTTTCCTAGCTGTTTCAATGCATCAGAAAGTTGTTTTTTCTTCCTCAGCCATACACCAGGTACAAACCCTGGGAGCAGCCAGGTGACCCTGGATACAAACACTTCTTCCTGAGCCCTTACTTGACATCAAGATCTTTTTTATTTTAATAACAATAAAATGGTTTATTTTTGGTTTTTATTCCTGTGTTTCAGGTGTAAGTGTGAGATCCAAACAGCTGTGAGGTTAAGAAGCCTGGAATCAAGAATTCAGAAGGTAAGATTTAAGGCATCCCTACAACTCCTTCTCTCCAGTGGCTGCTGAAGCTGAAATAGGTTCTGCCTCTTATGGACACAGCAACTTCGAGGAAGGGATCTGGCCAAGATCATCCAGGAGCAGTTAAAAATGGAGCCTGATTCTCCCAGCTCACACTCTTGTTTCCATGGGGAACCACCAGACACAGGTGAGGGATGCAGCTGCCAGAAGCAGTGCAGGCAGGAACCACTGACCAACACCTCCAGCAGCTCACCAGGCTGTGCTGGTGTCACTGTCCCTGTGCAGCAGTCACCGAAGTGTCAGCAGTGCTCTGCTCAGCCAGTGCCCACCACAGCCTGGGACTTGAGTAACTCTCTCCAACTTGTAATTACATTCCTGTGCTCTGTGAGTACCTTGAGGGAGGTGGTAGAGGCTGGCAGCTGGTCCAGAGAGCTGACAAAGAATGAATGACAAAGGACACAGGGTTGAGTTCCTCTCGAGTACTTGCTCAGCTGTGTAACCCCGGAGCAAATCACTCTGCTGCTTTGTGCCCAAGGAAAGCCAGATGTAAACCAGCTTGAAAAGCAGATGGTGAACGAGATTGAAATTGCTCAGGAGAAGGAAAAGGGATGGGAGAAAAAAATCAAGTGAATTCTGCAGCTTGTTACTTCCAGTGAAATTAATCTGGATTTAACCAATAAAATTGAGAAGAGAATTTGCTTTGATAGCTAAAAAAAAAAGCAACCCTCACTCTCAAATCCCCTTTCCCCTTTCTCTCTTGATTTTATGTCAAGTACCTTCTCTTCAGGGGATTAATTTTAAACCTTTAGTAGAATACATGTTTTTTTCCCTGGCAGGCTGAAGATTCTAATTCAGGATCAGGTTCTACATGACTAATCTTTGATATTTTACATGATTATTTTTAGGCACTTAATTCTCTAGCTTTTTCTACCCTCCTCCTTCCTCTGCTCTGCTGAGCTTCAGTGGCACAGCAGTGTGTGTTCTGGTGCTTAAGTCCTGCCCTGCTAATAAAAATGCTGAGCTTTCTTGTCTTCTGTAGATGGTATGTCCTGGCTTAAAACCAGTATCAAAGCTATTACAGGATTTGGATTGCTGGTCAACGAACAAAGGAAATCCTTTACTCAAGTTTCTGTAGCAGAATAAATGTTTGCCACATGTTAGTATTTAGGAGAGGACTTAAATATTTCAATACTTCTTGGCTTTAGCTGAAATGTAGATTTATTTGATAGATATTTTTCTTTTCTCCCCACCAGCACTGCAGGAATGTGGGAATACTTGCTTATGTCAGAGTACAAATGTAGGAATCCTTGTGTGTGTTTCCAAAATGGGATGTATTTGGGTATAAGAAGGGGAAAAAAATATTTTTTAGTCTAGTATAAACAAGGAGCATTTAAAGAGTGAGACGTGAGAGAGTCATTTTATACACAGGAAAGACCTTGCTTGTTTTTATTAATCACTACTGAAAAGAAAACTTTGACAGGTTGGAAATTTGTTGAACTTTCTGCCCAAATCAGAAAAAGCAAGTTACAAACAACTTCAGCAAGGCAGAGCACCCCATTCTCTTAGGCTCTAGTAAAAACAAACGTTGTCAGCAAATGGTCTTCAGGGAAATGTAGAATTTACACAGTGCTGGGAGGGTAAAATGGTTGATTGCTACTCCAAATTGGTGGTCAAATTTCTCCTGCAAATGATTTTTCAGTCTGTGTGTCTCTTGCAACCTGTTTACTTCATGTTATTGAGTTTTCACAGTTGAGCTATGCCCTCAGCAATTAAAAATACTGCAATTCCAGGCTAATAACCACCACCTCACAGGCCTGCAGTGAATAAAGGCACTGCTCAAACCTCTTATTAGTCATTAACCATCAGCTAAAGCAGAAATCCTCTGGTGTTGTTGGAGTCTCTGGACCATCTACATTTCCTTCTCCCCTCCTGCTCCCACTTGAAACTAATGTTCTAAAGAGGTGCAGTTCTTTTGTGTGCCTATAAATTAACCAGAACACAGGACATTTTCAGACGACCAGCTGGTGGGAATCAATAAATAAAGCAGAAAGTGAGCTGTAGATAGAGCAAATCCAGGTGAGAAGAAAAATCATGTCTAGAGTTGTCTAATCGAGGGACAAGAAAAAATCTAAGCTATATTTTCAAGCCCTGAGCTGTATAAATGCTCATCAGCCTCAATTTACATATTTTTTGCTGCTCATAATGAGTAAAAGGCTGATGTAGCTCAGCACTGCCAGCTGAAACTGCAGCTGGGAGGATTTTTCTCTAGCCATCAAACTCAGGTTTTCCCTTCTATGTTCCTGAGTGTAAATCACTGAGCTTGACTTCATTTCATGGTGCTGTGAATTGCTCACGTGGGCCCTTCAAATAAAAGATTGTTGCCTCATCACTGTTACCCAGTCCAGCCCAGTTTCTTTCCACTCTCAATGAAAACAGAATGGTGGAGGTTTCATCTTCTTGCTGCTGCTGCCATCAAAGGGGGCAACTCAGGATACAGCTTCAAATCCCTTTGTACCTGCTGAGACACAAAGCTGGTGAAATAAGTGTTGAGAGACCTGTGAGTTTCATTGTCCCCCTCTCAATGCCATGTAGGAAACCTTCAGAAAAATGAGAAATACGCCACTGAGAAACCAACCACAAAATGCTGCCATCAGTATTTTGCCCAGAAGCAGCCAATATGTGTTTAAAGAAAAATAATCTGAAAAAAAAAATAGATATTTCCTTAAAAAATCTTCCTTTAAAGAGCCACTGTTCAGTCTTGCACAGGAACAGATCTCACCCCAGGCTGCTAAGAACACTTTCTAAACTGCAATTGAAAAGCTTTCAGTTGCTGCTTTTCACTCTTCATGTCCTTCCTGTACTTTTTGCCTTTATTTTCCAGTCTTCTCACTAAGCAAGCCTGGTAAATTGTGCTTGCTCAGTACAGCTCACATCACTCTCCTCTTGTCTTGCAGCTTATTGCCTAGTTTTGGGAACACATCCCTACCCAAGAGAAGTCACTCCTCCTTAAAATTTAGTTCCTTTATTAATAAAATCCACATTTTAACCCTCTACTATTTGTCCACATCTCTTTGTGGGAATCATTAGGGAAGATGTATTTTTTTACATCCCAGTTCCTAGATTCTTGCCTCACAGAATCCTCCAAGTTCCTTTGCTGAATGAGCAGAGGTTGGAAGAAGGATGAATTCCAAGACCTCTCACACAACCTGACCGCTGAACTCCAACCTTCTGCAGAAAGCAGCTTCTTGTTCAGCCAATCAAAGCGTGGTGGCAGATTTCCCTTTGGAAGTCAGAGCCTGCTTCAAACGTCTCTTCAAGTCCTGCATGTTGGGAGACTTGGGCCTCACGAGGTGGAGACCTCTCCTCTTCTCCCCGTTGCAGCTCCCGATCATCCTGCTGAGCTCCTGGCAGAGCTGCTGGAAAGCCTCGTGCACCCCCTCGCAGTTCTCCCGGGCGGACACTTCCGAGTAGGTGCCTCCCAGCTCTCCTGCCAGCTGCAGTCCTTCTTTGGAGGACACCTGCCTGGCTCTCAGGAGGTCCCCTTTGTTGGCCATGAGGAGCAGAGGGATGTTGGCGTTGGGGTGGATCTTGCGGATGTGCTGGTGCAGGGGCCGGAGGAGCCGGTAGCTCTCGTAGTCCGTGATGGAATAAACAAAGACGAAGCCGTCCGCCCAGTAGATGGACCGGTTGATCTGCTCCTGGCAGCATATGCTCTCTGTGTCCTCCTGCCCACAGAGACAAGGGGGGAGAGATCAGCAAACCCAGAGTGGGAAGCAGGTGGAGCACATGGCCCCCTCAGCTCTTCGAATGGGGCTGTTGCTCAGCAGAGGGGCAGAATCGGAGAATCACTTGTCGGCGTTGGAAGGGACCTTAAGGATCACACCTCCCACCACAGCAGGTTGCTCAGAGCCTCATCCAGCCTGGTCTTAAAAATTTCCAAGGATGGGGTTTCCCCCGCCTCTCTGGGCACCCTGTGCCAGTGTTTCAGCACCCTCATGGGGAAGAAATTCTTCCTCATGTCTGATCTGAATCATAGAATCATAGAATGGTAGGGGCTGGAAGGGACCTAGAAAGATCATCAAGTCCAACTCCCCTGCCAGAGCAGGATCACTTAATGAGGTGACACAGGAACAGATCCAGGTGGGTTTGGAAAGTCTCCAGAGAAGGAGACTCCACGACCTCCCTGGGCAGCCTGTACCAGTGCTCTGTCACCCAGCTCTAGTTTTAATCCATTCCCTCCAGTCCTATCACTACCCAACAGCCTAAAAAGTTCCTCCCCAGCTTTCCTGGAGCCTTTTCAGATCCTGGAAGCCACAATAAAGTCTTCCTGGAACCTTCTCTTCTCCAGACTGAACAACCCCAAATCTCACAGCCTGTCCTCGCAGGAGAGAATCCCTTCTGACTGCTGGGGAATGTGCCAGGGACAGGAGGAATTTCCAGTGACAGGTAAGCAGCAATGAGGAGTGGAGAGGGGTCAGAAAATACTGCTACTGCAAAGTTTGTTCTGCATTCTACTGTCCCAAAGCAGCACTTTATCCTGTACTTGTACTGCAGATAAAATGGGGATGGGCATGGGAAGAGCATTACAGAATTCAGCAGGCTAATCACACCAGTGAACACTTGGCCCTCGAGGTGGGTTTTCTCAGGCTTTTTCCAGCTCTGTATTCAATGTTTCCCTGGGCAGGGGTTCTCACTAACTCTGCTTGGTGAAGCCTGACAGGTTTTTTCTGCTCTGTAGGTCACAGGCAAAGCAATGTGTTACAAATAAGCCATGACTGGAGCTGAGAATGAGGTGAAATCTCACTCACAGAGCAGAGATGGCTTCACATCATTGTTCTGCTGGTCACACATTTGTTCAGTCCATCACCACTCCTCCTACAGCCAGCCAGGCCAACCAGTGCTGGGAATAGCAAAGTGAACACAATACTTGGGGGACTTGAAAAGAGATCAGCTCACTTTTCAGGACAAAGCTATTTTCAGCTAATCCTCTACTCTTTGTTATCTGTGCTGGCGTGTAACCCAAGCAGATAGGGAGATCCCTGCTCCAGTTATTGCCAGTGGGCTTGCTTTGTAAGAACCAGCATTCTTGGCAATACTACAGGCTTTCTGCAACTTGGTATTTTCTTTCATATCCAAGAAGCCACTAAGGATATTCAGTACTCAGCTCTTCATGAGGGTGGTAGGAATTAGAGGCTTTTGCCTAGTTAAGGGGGAGTTCAATATCATGAAAACAAAGCCCAAACGTTTATTATTATTGCTAAATTCTGGTCAAGAAGTCTTCATTAAGATGATTAGAACATATGTTTCATTAGCTATCTAGAGTATTTATATCTGCCATTGACATTCCTTTTAAGATAATTGGCACGTGCTCATCAATCTCCCCAAAATGACTTTGATTTAGACACCTAAATTTGAATAATAAAGCCTAACTTCAGGAAGCAGAGGTGGAAAAAAAAAAGACTAAAACTCATCAGTTCATTTATAGTAGATCAGAGAGTAAAAAAAGAAAAAAAAGTCTATTGACAAAGGTCTTCTGTAAGAAAGAAGCAGAATTTCTGAAGGCTCAGAGTATAAAGTAGGTTTAGAACTTCCAGCAGGAGCTCTGCTCACTAACTGCCCTTTGTAAATATTTCAGCATGGCCAAGAGAGATGCTGGCTCATCCTACCAAGGGATTCTCTGCCCTTGCCAGCTCCCAATAACACTAAACCCTGTTAGCAGTGAAATTAACAGATGCTCTCACTTCTCCCTACCCCAAACCCCCCCAGCTGCACATGGAAGGAGGGACCCTCAGCAGCAGCCTTCTTTCAAAGGTTAATGTGTGAACTGGAGCCAGGCCAGGGCAGACTGTGGGAAGAAGGGCAATTTGCACCCTTGGCCTCTGGGTTGTACCAATCTGTAGATAATTAGCCACCCTTCATGTCCTGCTCCCCTCTTTTCACCAGCAAACTCCTTTCATTGGGGGGGAAAAGGAACTAATTGCTCTGGCAAGCGTTTGACAGTGTTTTTGGAGAAGGTGTGTGTTCAGAGAGCCCTAATGAGCAGCAATTCCCAGTTTCTCCAGCTAGGCCCACCCAGTAGTGAGATGGATGGATGGATAATCCTCAGAGGAATGCTTTATTCAGGAAAATCAAAGGCTAATGGGCTACTTTTTAAATGGAAATCTCTCTCCAGAATGGATTCTGAAACACAGGGTCATTTGCCACGGACACACTAAGGAGCAATGAACCACTTCACAAAACCCCCTTATCTCTTTGCTTCTGTTTCTCTCTTAAACACCAACATTTCCGTGGGGGCTGGAACCCCGAGGGATTGCACAGCACTTCCTCCAGAACCCTGTGCTCAGCCTGCAGACTGCGAGAAACTTCCTGAAGGATTCCAGCAGAAAATCAAACTGATGCTCAGCCTCAACAAGTCCTGTTTAGGAACAGTCCCTTCGAGAGACATCAATTGCTGCAAACAGAGATACAAGACAGGCCAAGATAAGGGTGTCTGTGGGAGATGTTGAAACAGTGCAGACCTCTGAAGGGGACAAAGAAGATGAAACTTCCTCCTAACTAAATTAAAATCGATTCTGAGTCACAAACCTCAGCTGTTGACCTTACTAAACTTTGTGGAGCTCTGGCTACAGTCACAGTACTACAGCCCACATGCTTAATTAAAACAAGGAAGAGAGAAAATAAAAATCTCTATCTGGTGTGAAGGAGGGAATTAAATCCTTTCCCTGCCTCCTTTCTCCATGGGGTAGAGCAGAGAGGGGATTCCCTTTGTTAGGTGTTTATCAGGCAATCCCAATTGTCCATGATCACCACCACAGCTTCCCACTGCAGCTCCTCTCTAAGCAAGCTGCCATAGGCCCTTCCTAAGTCCCACTGCAATATTTGATTATTCCATAGCAGCTTTTGTTTATTGTTTGGCATCCTTCTCCTCTCCTTTGCTCTCTGCACCCCAAGCAGCAGCAGAGAGTGTGGAACTTCATCAAAGCTTTCAGCTTAAATCTACCTCCAGTCACCAGAGAAAATGGCAAGGGAAACTGAGGCTGGGGGAGCCCAGGCACAGGTGGGGCTGTGCAGACAAAACATGGCATATAAGCCACGAAGGAGGAGAGAAGGTGGTGTCCCCATCCAGACCTAGATTTGGCCAAGTCTGAGCTTAGCCTGAGGTTAAGGCCAAACCTAGAAGTTTAGGTTTGATGGTGACAAGAGGATCCCTCTTTTATCTGGAAATCTTTACTGTTCTAGAGGAATTATTACACTCCTGAGCTTTCCACCATTCAGTACAAAGACATTTCATTGCAGTTCCTGCTGGTTTGGCACTATTTTCATCCTCTTGTTCTGCCTGTGAAGCAGGTCTTAAAAAAAAAAAAAAAGACATCTTCAAATCTTAGACCTTTCTTGGAAAGCTATTTCTAGAAACAAGTTCCTAGACAAATATTAAATCTAGAACAAGTAAGGAAAGCACAGAGAAAAACACCCTAGTTGGGCATGACAGCAACTGTGAGGCCTGTCCCCTTGGAAAGAAACACCCTTCTGGAGAAGAGAGGTTCTGGGTGTGTAGAAAGGTCTAAGGTGAGCTGGCAGGACACCTGGCAGGTGAGTTTTCTGCCATGCAGGGACAGAACCCATCTGTCAGGAAAGAAAACACTCAAGGAGTTGGCAGGAGCCAGCCAGATGATGGTTTTACTGCTGTTTAGGCTCCTGATGCAGTACTGGGTTTGAAATAGGTTTTTATTTTGACTTCTTCTTGAAGGAACCTGATTTAACCTCTTCCCAGGCTGGTTGTGGTGGGGTTAAGGTGCCCCCTTTAGTCTGCATTTGGGTTTAAACCCAGGTATTTTTTTTCTGGGGATTTACTTACAGATGGAAGTGCTGGCCACAGACAAGAGACAAGAAGTGTGTGGTAAAGAAGCAGTGCACTGAGCAGATGTTTTACCTCCAGTGAAACAAAGGGAGTGTCCTGCACCTGCAGAGAGATCTGCTCCCCATCTATGGTGAACTTTCTGGAGTATAAAGCACCTGGTGGAAAAGTAAAATAACTGGAGTCAGTGACTGTATCACGGAGGAAAGGGTTTCAGAAAGGCAAAATGCAACTGTGGAAATCCCCTTTTTTGAGGCTTTTGATCAGTACTTTGTGTCTGCTGCACGTTTGGATGTTTTGAATGAAGAGCTGGGGAAGGTGGCACTTTGTAGTGAATCAAACAGTCCAAGTAGGCACAAAAATCTCCTTCAGTTAACTGTATAAATGGGGGCTGCATATATTCCTAACCCCAAAACAAGATAGCCAGTGTTGTGTGTAAAAGGAGTTATTTCCTGATGCATTTTTCCTAAAGTCTTGTTAAAAAAGGGAATTATTCCAGTTTAGGACACAGAGTAAGTGACTCTACCCAAACCACCCAGGTTCTCTTTGGGATTTGTGTGACCTTAGCAGTCAGGTTTTGGTTGGAAACCCCAAAGACTGGACACTTGGAGTCTGACCTCTGGTTAATGTGAATGACACATATTCAGGGCCAAGCACTAGTTCAAACCACCAACTTGGACTGATCCAGCTCTAAAAAACCATCACTATCTTGAGCCTGAACTTCATTTCATTACCAAGTGTGGGTTAAGTGCCAATGAAAACTTCAGTTTCAGTCGTGGCTGTGATAAGGACAGCTCCAGAGATTGATGCCATCATCAGTTCACTTTAGAACTTCATACAAGTTGCACAGGTAAGTGAATAAATGTAAAATCCACAGCTCTCTGAAAATCCTCTTTGGCTCAAGGAAACAGGTGGGTTTATTCCAGCAGAGAAGAGCCTGAGCTCACAGAAACATTAACAACACATGGAACTTTAGCAGAGCAAAGTGTCCTGCTTTTGGCTGGGATAGAGTTAATTTCCTTCCTAGTAGCTGCTACAGTGCTGTGTTTTGGACACAGAAAACTTGGTGCACCTGAATCCAGCAATGATCCTGTTTTATAAAGACTCTGTGAGGTGATCTAGCCCTTCTGGGATACTGTTTTATTATTTTGAAACCAGAGCAGATGTTTTATGGGAAGACAGCACACCCCCAAACCAAGACCAGGCAGCCAATTCTTCCCGCTCTGTAATGCACTGCAGGAAAAAGAGCAGCTCCTTCCAGAGTCAGGCCATGCTCTGCCTTCCACCCAACTGCAGGAGAAGCATGGATGGATGCTCACAGATCCACTGCCACCTGGTTCTTATTTCTGACATCTTTGTTTCTCCTGCAGCATGGCTGTTGGGCTGGTGGCTTAATGAGGAAAGCATGTGGTTCTCAGCCCTGTGTCTGGCAGCAATCCATCGCAGAGCTCCAGACTCTAACTTGATGTATGGTCTCCCATAGATGAAGGAAAGGAGAGGGAAATAGTGCAGCCAACCTTCCAGGTTGCTCAGGGTCAGTGAGAGGGAACTGGAAGGAGGAGCTTTCAGATTGTGTTTCATCAGACAAGCAGAGGTGTCTTGTAGTGCCACCTCCTCTCCCAACTCGTTCTGAACTCAGCCTGCATCTCCCCAGTGGAGCAATCTCTGCTTTGCAGCCTGTCCTCCTTCCCCCCAGCACTGTGAGATGGCCTGTGTGTGGGATGTGCTGGCAGGCCTGAGCACAGTGTACACAGATTCTTTCCACAATGCTGGGCAGCACAGTTTGGCACTTGCTTGGCACAGGGGCTGTGAATGAAGCAGTTCAGTGAACACGTCCTCCGAGGTGTCAGGATTAAACAAGAACTGCAGGACAAGGTCCCTTTGCTTCTCTTAGGGAGAGAAGACTTTGTTTTGAAAGTCTCCCTGGTCATAAAAGCCACTGAAGAAGAAAAAAAAAGAAAAAGGGAGCATGCAGAAAAAGTTGTGAGCTCTGCTTCTTACGCACTTTGGATTTCCTCTGGCTTCCCTGGGGTTGCAGAGGGAGCAGTGCTGGGTTTCTGTGGTTTGGTCCATAGACAAGTTGTTCCTCCAGCCTGCACTGGAGTATAGGTATGTCCCCAAGCAAAGCTTTTACTCTGATCCTTTTCCATCCAGTCAGAAAGGGAAAAAAAAAAAAGCTAAAAGGATCATAAATAATGAGCCTTTGATTTATTGCTTTCATAGCTTGAGGCTATTAACTGAAAATATGCACCTTATGGACATCTAACACTGCTTGGCTTCCCTCTACTAGGCGCCAGTCACAAAAGAAAGGAGATTTCTTTTCAAGCTCTCTGCTGTACTGCAGGGGAAAGAGAACTCACCAGTGTTGGCTTCGTAGTCTCCAATAAATCTCTTTGTGAGAAAGCGCACAACCAGAGCTGTAAAACAAGGAAAAAAAGATGGGTCTTTAATGGGAAGGAAAATCAATCTCTGCAGAACACGTGTAACATCTTCCTGGAAGAGTTAGCATAATGTGAAACCAAGTTAATCTTTGAATTGCTCACATATTAGTCTGGAAATGCTTTCTCTCAGCACTCAGAGGGAAAAGATCTGGGGCCAGGCTGTGATACCTAATGCAGAGGGGTTTTTTTGCTCGTTGTGATCACAGGTAGAACAACCTGACCTTTGGTTTGAAATAACTCAGAAAGAGAGAGTGAGGAACAAGCCAGTAAACTGATGCTAATCCCAACACCATGTTTAAAACCTCTGTGTCACAGAAGTGAGGCTGCTGGGTGCAGAGGTCCTTCCCAGCTTAAAAAAATCCTCTGTCCTCCTCTCAAACCATCTAATGAGATCCAGCAAACAATGAGGATGTGCTCTGCACACACAGGTCGTGCTGCAGCACCCTGGGCCTCCTTGTTCCCCTTAACCTGTGCTGTTCCCTTCCTCTGCTGGATTCCACATCTTCCTTGCTCTTAATCCCTTTATAGCACTTAAAATCCCGTTGTGGCAACAGTAACTTACATTCCCCTGGTGCTTTCATCTTGGCAGATTCCTCATCATTTGCAAAGCCACTTAGTTAACAGCTAAATAAAAGGGCTTATTCTGCAAACGATTCCATCACAGATTTCATTGAAAAGAATCCTTTTTCTCACAGTGGATACTGAAAAATACTGATCCTGTGTTACTGAAACACTGTGTTATGAAAAATAACATCCAAATGTGGCTGCTTCCAAAGCAAAACAAACATTTTACCGAGTCTTGTGGCATCTCAAATCTAGGAAAACAGATCCGGTCTTAAGAATTTCTTAATCACAAGATCAAGATGTGATTTCTTAAATCACAAACCATATATTCAAAAGCAAGAACTCTCTTTACCCACTTTCCTCCTCCTCTCCTTAGGTGGATAATTAAGGAAGGCTCATCTTCCACGCTGCTATTTGCCTGCAGAGCATAAAACATTTACAACAAGAGACTGAAAACCCACTAGTCCTATTTTTGGGGGTGTGGAAATTTAGACACAGTTAAATAATTTGCACAAGAGTGGGTAGATTCATTTGTGGCAGTGTCTCAACTGCCACCTCACACTGGCTGCTCACGCTGACCTGCAGCAAATCTGCCTCACAAATGGTTCAGTGCGTTTCCAATGTGAAATAATAA
>VYZU01008535.1:0-34496 GCA_013401355.1 Ceyx cyanopectus
GAAAAGAAAAGAAGAAGAAAGAGCCTCTAGGACTATTTCACAAGTAAACAGTATTTCCTCCTATTTTATTTACTGATGAAAAACTTAAATTGTTTGCCTTCTCCGAAGCTCATTGTAAATAAAAGTTTAATATGGTAAACCCTTATTTTTTAAATGACTGAGTTATCACCTCCATAAAGTTATTTCTCACTTTAAGGAAAAATAAACCAACACTTTCCCTGATACCATAAAATGTGCAAAGGCATATGTTTGAATTCTTGGCCCTTTTACATGCTGGCAGCCTTATAGTCACCCCTTGTTTTATAATATTATCTAAATTAAAATTAATTACTTGGCATCTTGATTTAACTTTATATCCCTGGCACTACCACAGACAATTAAAGCAAGCTTTTCTGCATATAGATCTCAGAACCTTAAATTGGCTTTAAATATCTTCATATTGATTCCACTAAGATTTTATTTTACAGTTGAAGTTACATAGTTATGAAGCATAAAAATAAGATAATGTCACACAGGCCCGGGTTGCATTCAGAAAGTACTTGATTCTGAGAACCACTTCCAGGAACAAGTCAACTGGCCAAATAGTGTCAAATCCTGTCTTAGTGCAGAATGACTGAATCATGCCTATGTCACATGAATCATGCCTATGTCGTCTTCTCTCAAGTCCCAGCCTTTGACCCCAGTAATTCATCACAAATATGCTTTGCATCTCTCATGATGAAGGCAATCTCAAAGCACCTGTAAAGGGCTTACCTGAGCATTTCATTATACTGCATCAGGTTGCTGAAATCTAATCTTCTGTAGACTCTTACACAGCACTGGTCTGTGCTCTAGGTCTCCAGAAGACATACAGTAAGTATGCTCCCCTAATCTGAAATTCTCCTAAAGGAGAAACAGAGTGAGACCTCTACTCCAGTAATTTGTTTCTATAAGAGTAGGTAAGTCTCCCAGTCTCCTCTGCTGAGCATTGTGCTATTCTAGGTTGAAATGACGTTGAGTCACAAATGAAGCTAACCTCAGTTTTTACATTACTTCATAATACTTGTGTGTTTCATAAGACATCTAGATTCAGTGGATCAGGGAGTGTTCTGCTGGAAAAACCCTGAGGAGTTAGAAACTGAAGGAGTCTTCCTTGATCTGAATGAGTAACTCTTCCCAGTTTTCTTGAAAATTAAAATCTGTTCTCTCCCAAATTACTCAGACCAAGCCACATCCTCTCACCGGTATGTAAGGATGTAATGTCACAAGACATGTTATTGTTTTCCTAAAGACAGGATTAAACTCTTTAGGGTGCTTGAATTTCCTGATCCAAATTTAAACTTGACCATCTCAAACACATTCAGAGATTATGATAAAGGAACCATGAATCCAGATAAACGTCTGTCTGCTGTCTGACAGTAAAATTAAGTATTTTCCATCAACAGATAAGTTTACTAGTCAGAAAAATGTTTTATTACCATTTCTTCCTATAAACAAAATACAGCACACTGAAAGAATTGGGAACTGGCTGAAGGACAGAGCCCAGAGAGCTGTGGTCAGTGGAGCAGAGTCTGGCTGGAGGCCTGTGACTAGTAGCATCCCCCAAGGATCAGTACTGGGTCCGATATTATTCAATATTTTCATCAATGACCTGAATGAGGGGGTAGAGAATCTCCTCAGTAAGTTTGCTGATGACACCGAACTGGGAGGAGTGGCTGACACAGCAGCAGGCTGTGCTGCCATCCAGAGAGACCTGGACAGGCTGGAGAGTTGGGCAGGGAGAAATTGAATGAAATTTACCAAGAGCAAGTGTAGAGTCCTTCATCTGGGAAGGAACAACTCCATGTATCAGTACAGGCTGGGGGCTGATCTGTTGGAGAGTAGCTGTGGGGAAAGGGACCAGGGGTCCTGGTGGACAGGGGGATGGCCATGAGCCAACAATGCACCCTTGTGGCCAAAAAGGCCAATGATATCCTGAGATGCATTAAGAAGAGTGTGGTCAGCAGGCCAAGGGAGGTGCTTCTTCACCTCTACTCGGAGTTGGTGAGGCCCCACCTGGAATACTGTGTCCAGTTGTTTTTTTTTTTAATAGTCCTTTTAAAATCATTGTTATCATTAGCAAAGCAGTATATGAAATTGTTTATATCCAATAACTTATTTCCACTGCAGAACAAACCAAAATAAAACTTAAAACATAATCCCAATTGAGCAGGTGATGTGAGCTGGATTAAGAAAGGTTATGAATGTTGAAGGATTATGTGTCAATTGGGAAAAAAGATGGCTGCTTTAACTTGTAATTTACAGAATGTATTTCCCAAAACAAGCCAGAGGTGTAGCTTTCCTCCCCATCTTGGGAATTTTTGGGTTTGTTGGTTTTGGTTGGGTTTTTTGGTTTTTGGGGTTTTTTTTTTGAGGATGAGGGGAAGGTACTTGAGCAAAGTGGGTGCCTTTGAAACTTCCACTATAATTGCTTTTCCACTCCATTGTTTGCTAACAGAGAAAACATAAAAAAAAAGCAGGCATAGCTTCAAGTTGTTAATCTATGTACCATACTAAAGGATGAAGTGGTTAACAGGACTGCTAAGGCAGCAGAAAACATCTGTGGGCATATTTTATAATGCAAATGCTAATAGACAGGATAAAGAATGCCTATTTTATTCCAAACATTAAATGCATTACCCGGGAAAGGTAACAGTGCTGGAGTGGTTAAAGCAAGTCATACCGGGTTTTAAGCTACACGTCTTCATTTTCAGTAGATTCAACAGGACAGGTTTTTTGCGCAGTCCGTGAGTGCCACCTGGTGACTATTTTCCTGATGCCAGCCTGTCAAATTGTTTCATTCCAGCGCCCTCTTTGAACGCTTCTCAGAACTGGAATTTCAATAAACGTAACCAACACATAATATTAAAAAAGAGAAAGTGCTCTCTTAATGCCAGAGAAGAAAACTTATTCCAGAGCTCAACGTATTAGAATTGCCATCTCAGAAGAAAAAAATATATAAATATAATTAACATTTAAGGAAACTGTAACCATATGGACAGCTTACCTCATTACCTGTTATCTCAGAAAACAAATGAAATAGCAGTTTTTGTAGCACAGACACCAAACAGGTCTTCACACAATAAGATAATTTTTTTAAAGTGATCTAAGAATAGGACAATAAAATTTGACATGAGCCTGAAAATATTTCAGGGTTCCTCACTCCTGTGATCCAAACCATATTTTCTATAATTTTACCTGGAAAAATCTCCACCATTTACGCCAATATTCTTTTTCAGAGGCAGATCAAATTCTGTACTTACTGCTACAGCTTCTCTTTACTATCTGTTTTGACTGATTGTAGCTTACCATCAGACTTACCAGGCTAGGACAAAGGGATACCTTATTGTGGCCTTCCAGTATCTGAAAGGGGGCTACAAGAATGCTGGGGAGGGACTTTTAAAAAGTGCTTTCAGTGCATTGAAATTAAGGGTCATCTTCTGTTTAAGGTCCCCCTTAAAATAATATCATCTGGGAAAGGGAAAATGGACTTGGATTTATCAGCTGTGTAAAACTTTACAGCAAAGTTTTTTGCACTTAACAGGTGTGGCAATACAAGTACAATGCAAACAAAAATAATGCCAAGAGCTTAACAGCATGATAATTAGAAACAGGTAATATTATATGACAGTAGGTCTAAGATGCAACTTCAAACGGGCATCTCAGTTTCAGATTTCTAGGAATGTTCAGTGCTGTCTATAGTATATAGACTAGAGTCTATAGTATATCTATCTACAGACTATTTCAGAACGAGAATAATAGCATTTTGTTCCATCTTCAAGCTCCCTTTCTTGATCATTTTCTCTAAGAACAATTTCCATTCCCTCTCACCTTTCTGTCATTCAGCCTGACCTCTATTACCTTTCCCAGGGCTCCTCCTGTAAAAGATGCTGTTATGTGAATTCCATTAGGAAATAGTTGCTGTTTTAAAAATATTTAGAAAACAATTTGAAAGGAATTTTCTTCTGTGATACCCTGCACAATGTCAGAACTCTGAACTAAAGAGCAGGACTGTAAACCACTTATGGAAAAAAAAATTAAAAAATTAAGCCACCTTTCTCCTTCCCCAGAAACATTTGAAACAGGAGTGTTAGACTAGAGTTTCATTTCAGAATGTTATAGCATAAGGTTTTGATTTTTTTTTACTTGTGAGAGTGGAGGTGAGAAAGTGTTTGGCACTGGATGAAGAGGAGAAGAAAATTCCCATAAAATGAAAAGAGGCAAAAAACCCAACTAACCAACCAAACAAAAAAACAGGAAGAGAAGGATGATCCAATTAAAGTAGTAAGGAGAGAATAAAAAGTGGCAATGACTCAAGTTTCCTTTAAAAAATATAGAAAAAGAAGAAGGAAAAAGAAAAAGAAAAGAAAAAAACGAAAAAAACACCCAAGAGAATATATGGTGAGAAAGCTGTTACAAAAACTGTCACATCAAGACAGGAACACTGTTTGGATCCCAGAGATGCTCCTTGCACATCACAGACACTAATCAGAAAAATTAGGTTTCAAAAGCATATGTCATCTCACAGCTTAAAGCTGAGGGACATACATTTTCATTGTCCTCCATTTAATGTTATTTGAGTTGACCTATTTCCTTCAGTTTCCCTTTTAAGGAAAGCTTGGATTCTGCAGAAAGCAAGAGCATGCAATTGCACATTCTACCAGGAACCTGCTTTTGTATCCCTGATCTACTTTATTTTGCCTCTGTTTACCTTTCCATTCATTTTCTTGGCTTTAGTCCAGACCTCAAAGGGCTGGAAGAATAATCGATGTCTGCAATACCTAACTGAGAAATGTAGGCAGAGAGAAAGAGAGAAATAGCCTGTATTATTATTATTATTATTACCTCTTTTCCTAATAAATACAAAACATGAGGAATAAAAGTAATTGCATATTAAAAATGTGATTCATATAAGACCTTTTGTTCAATCATTATATGAAAAGCACACAAAAAGAACAGTAACTTTGCAGCTGACATTTTCCCTCGTCCATGTACTAAAGCATTCACACGGGTTCCCTGGTGGTCTAGTGGTCAGGATTCGGCGCTCTCACCGCCGCGGCCCGGGTTCGATTCCCGGTCAGGGAAAAATTCCAATTGTTTTTGGGTGTTGGCTGGGACTGGGAGAGTGAAGAACCACCCAGGGTAGGAGCAGATCAGGTCTGGGAACACCTGGAGAACCTAAAGGAGCACAACAAGTTCATGGGGCCTGATGAGATACATCCATGGGTCCTGAAGGAACTAGCGGCTGAAGTTGCTAAGTCACTAGCTATCATATTTGAGAGGTCCACAGATTGGAAAGAGGGAACATAACCCTCATTTTTAAAAAAGGAACCAAAGATAACCTGGGAAACTACAGAGCAGTCAGCCTTACCTCTGTGCCAGGTAAAAACATGGAACAGATTCTCCTGACAGCTGTACTGCGGCACATAAAAAATAATCAAGCGGTTGGTGACAGCCAACATGGCTTCACCAGGGGCAAGTCGTGCCTGACTAATCTAGTGGCCTTTACCACAAAGCTACAGCTCTGCTTGACATGGGAAATGCAATGGATGTCATTTTCCTGGACTTGTGAAAGGTGTTTGACACTGTCCCACATGACATCCTTGTCTCTAAAATGGAGAGACAAGGTTTTGACAGATGGACCACTCAGTGGATAAAGAACTGTCTGGATGGTCGCACTCAGAGAGTTGTGGTCAATGGCTCCATGTCCACATGGAGGCCAGTGCCAAGC
Source organism: Ceyx cyanopectus (assembly GCA_013401355.1). Classification (NCBI taxonomy): domain Eukaryota; kingdom Metazoa; phylum Chordata; class Aves; order Coraciiformes; family Alcedinidae; genus Ceyx; species Ceyx cyanopectus. The sequence goes on from VYZU01008535.1 coordinate 5,750, forward strand.
AGTGTTCCTCAGGGCTCTGTTCTGGGTCCAATGCTGTTCAACATCTTTGTCAGTGACACGGACGACGGCATTGAGTGCACCCTCAGTAAGTTTGCCTATGACACCAAGCTGTGTGGTGTCATAGACTCACTTGAGGGAAGAGATACTATCCAGAGGGACCTTGATAGGCTTGAGAAATGGGCCAGTGCAAACTGCATGAGCTTCAACAAGTCAAAATGCAAGGTCCTTCACCTGGGTTGGGCCAATCCTAGGCACAAATACAGACTGGGCCCAGAGTGGGTTGAGAGTAGCCCTGAAGAGAAGGATTTGGGGTTGTTCCACCTCATAAGTGGTCATTTTAGCCAACTACCCCAGGTTGGAAGGTTTTCCAAAGTGGCTCTTTGGCTGCCTCCATCCTCGATGACCCTCTTAAATATCACTTGGACAAAAAGAAAGTGTCTCCTCAATTTAATGACAAAGACACACAGCTTTCAGCTACTATCATTTACTATCATTTTTAGCAAATGATACCACAACTTACATCACAGTCATGCTACACAGCCTGGCAATTGGGATGCTTCCCAAGGAAGTGTGGAAGAAGGCAGAATTAATCCTGAATTCACACCTTTTAGTTAAAGTACTTTCAAACAGCTAAGATATATTTGACCACGACACATCAGCTACTAAACTTTCTGACTGCAATCTCTATGCAGAGGAGCAAGTATGGGGATCAGAAAACAAGCATTTAGTTTAAGCACCAAGAGGGCTCATCTTTAACATGACACAGACAAATGCATACTGAGACTCTGTAGACTGACATCCCCCATTTTTGTCTGTTTGGAAACAAACCTGTAATCATAATCAAAAGCCTGCTTGTCCTTGTGATCCCTTTCCACTTCCATGCTCCTTTTACTCTGAGAAAACGTTCCCTTGTACAGTCTAAGAAATTACTAAACCACAGTAAAATATCCAGTGGAAAAATAATAAAATAACTACAAGTGAACGGGTAACAAGTGCAAAGGTGTATTTATGGACCAGTATTTATGACCTGCTATAGTACAGGTCTGGCATAGTACCTCTCTAAAATGTGATAAAAATAAAATTTTATCTCTTTTGTGCAAGATATGCAAAAACAGTCTCCATCAAACTGTGTTTGGGTGACTGAATCAGAAGAACTAAATGAGCAAAAAACCAGTTACCTGTAACGATTTTCAGGCATGCATGACAGGTTGTTCTGGTCAAAACTGTGCTTTATTCACACACTCAATTAATGCAAAACGGATCTTTCAGGCTCACTGCATGAGAAAGCAATGATGGTGACAACCACGGTATCTAAGACATGTTAATACATGGTAAGCTTAAATTCCTCAGTCTCCAATTAAAAATAAATTACATTATCATTCCCTCTTGCAGCATGGAAGGTCCCTCTGGAACAATAGGAATAGGCAAACCCTTTTTTATTGGGTCATTTTTTCTCCCAACATTATTGCTGTTCTGATAGAAAAAAATCTCTGAAATGAAAGGTCTGCACTCCATCCTTTGAGACTTAGCAGATGTCTTTAAAATGCTTAGTCTATTAAAGCTTATAATAAATGATTAATGATCTGAGAGATGCTGATTTGAGGTAGAAGACTGAGCAGAATTTGGCCAATAACTTTTGCAGATTTATGTATTGTACACCAGAAACCAGAACCATCGGTGTAATTATTTCACAAAAGTTCAGATACAATGCTCAAGAACACTCCCAAAAACAATAAAAAGCAACTCAATATGCAAAGGTGACATCTTCTACAGAGGGATTTATAGATCCTGACCATTCTGAAGTCTTCCATAAGGTCATGAAATCTATACAGGAAGAGTTCAGAGTCAGAAAAACAGAGAAATAAATGAACTGGAATAGTAAACAACAACTCTAGGGTTCATCTTGGGGTTAAAGGGGAAAGGAGGAAACACATATGGTTATGAAACATCCCTTGGGTTACCTAAGTTTGTCCTGAACAACATTTAGTCTCAAGTACACCTGGTACAGGACTGGCACCATATGTCTAAATAGGTTATTTTTACATAACACCATCATGCCACATTGCCATTCAATACCTAAGATTCAAGTTCATACATATTCTTCCACAAACCCAACAAGTAATGTGAATTGTATTCAGCTGTCAAAGCCATAAGTATTCAGGGACAAATCTTGTCAACTTCGCTCCCTCAAGTCCTTTCTTTTTAATGGGTTTTGTAATTGAGTAAACATCGAGGCTATAAGTAGATAGGCAATATTGTCTTTACAAGTAAACTTGAAAGGAATTGGGAAATAGAAATTACTCAATGCACTTGAGTAGTTCTCATAGCCTTTTGTATTCCACCAATTATGCAGACAGTCTAATCATCACCTAGCCATGGGACACACAGCTATTTCTAATTCCATGCAACACCTTTCTTTCCTGAACAGTGGCAGTAGACTGCTAGACAAAGAGCACAAAGTAAGCCTGTGGTTTTGACTTCTGGCAACAGAAACTTTGGTGCTACCTGGTCCTGGAGGGGAAACAGATGCGAGTTTATAAACTAATGCTCTGGCTACCTGCAATCATGTTGGTCCTCAAGTTTTTGAATGGAGTGCCTTCTGTTAGGAGACATAGAAATCATGGAACATTATGCTCTGAGCTAAAGCAATTTATGAAGTTTCCTTTTCCCCTCTTCAGCATCTGCTCATTCCCACTGTCCCAATCTTTAATAGTTACTCCTAACATCCGAAGTAATTATGTTGACCAGATTACTGAAATGATACAAATTTGAGGGGAAGGAAAAAAACCCACACGTGCACACACACCTGAATTGGGGGAAAATAAATAAATAAATCAAATTGGGAAACAGATCAGGTTGCTTTCTTTTTTTCCACTTCTGATAATTTCAGTGAATTAGTTTGTCCTACCCCACAAATGAGTGGTAAACCATGCTGTAGGATCTCTCACAAGCAGCCAGGCTTAACCTTGCAGCTGGAAAAAGGTCCCTATAATCACACCCTATGGTTTTGTCAGGCAATAGATATGTTCCTTGGAGCATCTTATACCTGTATTTGACACCAGTGATTTGGGGGTCTTTGGGCTTACTTTGAGCAGGCTTCCCAAAGAGGCATAGGAAGATGCTACAGGACTGCTTTTGACACTTAGGATAACATAAACAGATAACATCTAGCTTTTCAAATTAACTATGTCAAAATTGTAACCAGAAAATCTGAAAACAGTCCTGGTTGTGAAGGTTATGATGTTCTGCGGTATAGACCATTCATATATTTGTGAAAAAAAGTATTTTACATAGGCAAAATAAAATATCCCTTGAGGTTCTGATCAGCTACAGTCACAAAAAGAAAAATATTTTATCAGAAAAGTTAGTTTGCAAATTTTCAGATGCATGAAATATATCATAAATGTTAACTTTTCTAATTAGTGTCTTGCATGTCTGATTTTAACTCCTTAATTTTTATTTCTGTCTCAAATATGTCTGACCATAATGTCTAAATCAGATCCAGGTTTTCATATATCTGCCAGGATAAAAATAACTGAACCTTGTAACTTCCATGGCCAAGATAACATTCTGGTAAATATCTAGCTGTGAGGGCTTATGTTTAGGTCATACCACATTGGATCTGTGAACTCTTGCTTCCATAATCTGGGTACATTGCAAAACTGTCTCTTTCTTTGACTTCTAAGGCACAGACTCTTGAGGGCATTTTTCAGAAATGGAATAACAGATCACTCTGGGAAGTTAAATCCTGCTCAGTCACCTGAAAAGACTGTCTCCTTTTGCCAAGTTCCAGTTTTCTGGACACTCATCAACAGCTTGGGATGTACATAAGCACGTATAGTGATTGTTACAGGAGGTTTTCTTAACCTAGTCACTCTTTAAGCTAAATAGCACTTGCAGAGAAGATGTAGGCAAAACATGATTGATCACCTGCATTCTTTCCTTGCTCTAGTTCTCTCATCACTGCAGGATGTGCTTAAGATCAGCTGTCCTCAAGCCTGTCTTTGGCGGAGAGCCTCTCCCCTGCTGTTGTTTTCTTCCTCTCAGTCATACAGGAATCCCTTGGCAAGGAAACCATGTCCCTCTGTTGCTCTGTTGGGAGAGTTCCCATTCCCTACTCTGTGTAGAGGAGCCTGATGAAATTCATTTTCCCACCTAGGCAACATCCTGCTTCCCATCAGCATTCTGCTCTCTGACTACCTATGTCACAGTCCTTATGAGCTGACAATTTGTGTTTGGTACAGGCAGGATGGGGAACACGTGTCTCTTGTTACACACAAATTACAACGCAAATTACAATTCCAATCACTAGAAGTCCCATCTATAAAGAGGTTGCCAGGGCTCTCACCAGGCTGAGTATATACATGCTTGAGAGTATCATTGTAGGGGTTTGCAGGGTGATTCAGAGTGATACACGTTTCACTGAGGAGGAGAGCAAGCAGGATGAAACTTTGGCATATGCATATCATACTCATCCCTAACAACTCCAGCAAGCTACTTGCAGCATGCTAATTAGACTCAGATTTTCCTATGAAATAAACAACTCTTGTATCTAATCTTGTTACAATGTGGTGGCATATTTAACCATCTCTATCAGCCATCCTGCAAGGAATTAAGCATAACAGCATGAAATCTGGTCTGTAGTAAATATTATAGTAATTTAACATGGTAAATGGTATACAGCTGAAGCTACAGGTAGGGAATTTTGCTTTTTATGGTACAGAATTGTTTGCTATTTAAAACCATTAAGAACACTAAGATGTTATCTGTACTGTCTGGAACAGCTCTAAGAGGAAGACAGAAAGAGGCACTGACTTCATAGCTCTGAGAGTCTTCAAGTCTTGATCACAGACCTTCTTCCTAGATGCCTACCTAGACTCAGATGCAGATCTACAATTGGGTCTTTCCTGTCCTTACCTTTCTTCCTTGAAAGTCTTCTGAGACACTGATTCTGTTTTTAACAGAGCTGCATCCAGCTTTTATAAAGACTTTTATATAATCTATTGCTGCACATTTCATATTCGGCAATTATTTAAATTTTATGAAATTTACTTTCGTTGCATTTTGTCTGCCCAAGCTGTCTACAGTAGTATTACTTCCCTCCATATATATTTGCCAAGGTCAATTACGTCCAAGATGTGCTACGCAGTGACCTGCATATATGTGAATACCAGTCTTGGTGTGCCAGGTCATTGCCCAGTGTGAAGCAGCCTAGAGAATGACTGTACACCTACAGAGCTATTGTCTGCTTTAGAGCACACTAAGTACATGCAGTAAGAAAAAAAAGACAACAGAGTTTTTAATAGTTTGTGGATCCCTTTAGGCTGACAGGATCCTTCCTTGGCTTCCTGATGCAATGCAGGACAGACTTGTGGCACAGGAAAGATATAAAATGATCTAATGCTCCAGAGGTCCTGGCCCAATGTGTACAGCAGAAAAGTAGGTCAGAAAGGAAATCTTGCTACTACAAACATGACAGTGGCAGCAGTCCATTGTACCAAGCACAGAGCTTATGTAAGGCAGTGGCTGGGTCTGCTTCACTTAGTTTCACAAACAGCAGAAGCTTGATGTTAAAAATGCCTAGGTGCTTCATACAAAAGCAAGTACCAACTTGTGTGTAAGTTTAGAACATATAGGCAATATCTCAGTTCTGTGTTTTTGCTAATCTGAACATTTGAATTTGATTAAAGAACATATAACAAGGCTTTTCTGTCCCTCATTCATAAAGGATACACTAAAACAGACTTGATATTTTTAATGGCATGACCAAAAATTCAGTCAATAGTTATTCTTCTGGCTTCCTGCTCTTCAGATCTCTTCCAAGTTATTCCAGGGTTCCTACATGCCATCTCATGAGACTAAAGAGACCCTAAAATGATATTATCAGCTCTCTGGCCTCTCTGAAAAAGATATAACTAATGGAAAGGGATGTCACAGCAGTCTTCCCCAGCTCTCACAGGAAGAATATATCAGCAATATAACCAGACAAAGTTGTACTGTTCCCTCATTTTCAACCATCAAATGCTAATGAGAAAGAGAAGAGAGATACAAAAAGAATTAGGTATGTCACAGGAGGTCCTACTCTGGTGACACACTAGCAGTTATTTCAGATTGAACCACTTCCTAAAACAAAGTATGTAAAAGTGACTTAAAACAACCTTAATTTACCCACACCATCTACAAAAAATAAAACAGACACTTGTCTTCTCTGCAGTAAGAATATTCACTCATCAGTAATTCTGCCACTTGCCTTGCTGACAGTGCTTTTTTTTCAGGCTTTACTTTTTATTTGCTCCAGTTACCAGAGCCAATACTCAAGTTATCCCCAAAGGCAGCAGCACATGCTTGGCGGTGGCAGTACCCAGATGCTAAAATGGTTTTTGCAGTAATGGGAACTTCAGCACACTGGTAAGTTTGCTGGAAATCCTTCCTTTAGATTTAACAGCCTGCCTGGAAAGCGCTGATCAAACAAAAAAAAAAGTCTTTCTGTAGTAAATATACTAGGTAAAACAACATGGGGAAATATATGCAATTGAAGAAACCCTCTAGTAGATCATGTGCACATTTATTATGCCAGGGAGAAAGGAGAATATTTAATTCTGAATGCTTTGGGTTGTGCATAAACTTACCATGGGCCAGAAACAACAACAGCAGAAAAATCAGCTGTGGCCTCCAGTCCCCAGAGCATCCCATTCCCTGTATTCAGAGTCTGCTTAGCAGAGCAGCACATTTTCTAACTCTCCTAGGCCTGACCTTTAACTTTTAGCCCTCTGCTGACTGTATAAGACTGTCCAGGCAGGCAAGAGTACTAACATTAAGGTTTTAATATTTCTCATTTATTGCAATGGACCATTAAAGCTGATGTCTATAAGCACACAAAATGTGGGGATGCAGGGTCTATTCCATAGTCATATACTGGAGTTAACACATTCCCTACTATACTATTAAATTGCAACTACCTTTCTTTAAATCTTTTTTGACCACATTTCATTGCTTAAAAAGTCAAGATGATGGCCCCATAGAGCACTGAAGGAGCAACACATATAGACTTTTAGAAATGTTGTGTCCTATAAGGGATTAAAATAAACATTGCAAACTCTTCAGTCATGCAAGAACTAGAAGAATATCAGAGAAAGTAATTTTAAGCAATGAGGAAATAAAGGTTTAAAGAAAACACTAAATCAAAGAACTATTTATCTGCAACTTAAGCAAGGTGGTGGACTACTGGTGTCTGGCTAATACTGACATCCCTTCAGAAAAGTAACTTGTGTAATTTCTATTAACTTTTATTTCTAGGAGCTAAATGGAATAAAAAACATTACTATACACTTTTTTTTTTTTTTTGTCCTCCATAAACTGGAGAGGTGTTTTCATAAACACTTTCTCTTTTCTCTTACATGCCTTTTAATTAGATAGTTTTGGTATACTTTCATACAATTCCATCAGATTATTAAAAAAATCAGTCACCCCTTTTCAATGGAAAAGATCAAAAGAATCTGAGATGGCCTGAGTCAGCAAAATCAATATAGAGGCAAGGGAGCATAAAATATCCATGTTAGCACTGGCATACAGACTTATGCTCTCTGAGCTCTAAAATTCCCCTCACACTAATCAGCAAATGAGTCTCTCTGTCATTTTCTGTCTGAAAGTAATTTTTCTTGTGGTGATTTTGCTACAGCACATGCAGTGTAGATGCTACATCACACTGTCAAAGGTGACTATCATGGATCTCCACAATGACAGCTCTGTCCTTACTGTTCACTTTCATTCCAAGGCTCCAGAAAAGGTAATGAAAACTATCTGATCTCTGTTAATGTCCAGTTTCTCAACTGGATATGGCACAGAGATGGGTGGTGAATTTGCAATCACAAAAGGTATCTTGATAATGAAAGTCAGTGAATAAACATTCATGCTAATGGAATGCTCCACATTTTCCAAAGTATTTAAAGTCAAGTAAGTGCACTCAAAAGGCTCTGTTCATAAATTTCAGAACAAATCCCGGAGAACAGTAATTACAGGCTCAATTTCTGCTCCTCTCTCCCTCCATGGCACTTCACTTGTGGCATACCACAAAACACATTCTATTCAGAATAAACCATAAAATGCTGCAGATTTCATAAGTTTGCAACACAGCTTTAGAGATTTTAAGGTTATGGGGTCTTTGACTTAACAAGCACTTCTTGCAAAATGTACAACACAGAAATTCATCAGTTCTTGATAGTGAGAGCATTCAACTAAATCTCTTTTTTTTAGGAAGTTGTTTAATTTCTGTATGTCAGAGGTGGTAATAAACAAAAAAAAAAAAGAAAAAAAGAAAAGAAAAAAAAAGAGGATTCATTTTCTCCTCTCCACTAAAAAAGTAACACTAACTGAAAATGCATTCCATTAAACTATACTTTGGAGGTATTAAATAAACTTAAATAATTCTAGGTTATTAGTCATTTGATTAAATCAAATGTAATCTACTAATTTTAAATCAGTAGTAAAATGTGAGACAGAAACTTGCAAAATCAGAATTACAATTCTTGGTCCTGATTTTCATGTCCATATCATTGTCATTTTCTCTGTGAAATGGTAAGTTTTCCAAGTGTAGTAACACTTGTAAACTGTTAAAACTGCCCTTATGATGTGAACTGGTTCCCATTTCAAAAGCTTGCAGTCTTGCAAAAAATTTACTCTGAAGTATTTTTTTCTTTCAGAAAAAGCTGTGGAAAAGTATTACAAGAAAATTATGCATCCTAATCTAGGGATTTTCTTTTTCCCACTCTTCAGACAGAAAAATTCCCATCAGTCAGAAAGGAGGAACATAGCTCGGTTTAATTGTTTACAACACTTGGTAATTGCTCGACTTCTTGACTGCTTTAAGCAAATATTGTCACTTGAATTCTCCTCTCTCTTCATCCATCTTTTCATCGCCAGAAACAATTGGTAGTAGTTACTGAGTTGCACTTCTCATCTATCTCTACTTTTTCAGTAATTATCCAAATGAGACTTTGTTTAGACACATCACACTATATTATGCAACTGGTTAAAATGGAGAATAATATGACAGAGGGTTAATGGCTGGACTTGATGATCTTGAAGGTCTCTTCCAGCCAAATCATTCTATGATTCTATGATTCTCCAAGCTAATGAGCCTCAGCTCCCTCAGCCTTTCCTCATAAGAGAGATGCTCCACTCCCTTAATCATCTTTGTGGCTCTGCCCTGGACTCTCTCAAGCAGTTCCCTGTCCTTCTTCAACTGAGGGGCCCAGAAGTGGAGACGGTATTCCAGATGTGGCCTCACCAGGGCAGAGTAGTGGGGGAGGAGAACCTCGACCTACTAATCACACCCCAGGATGCCATTGGCCTTCTTGGCCACCAGGGCACATTGCTGGCTCATGGTCATCCTGCTGTCAACTACATCCTGCTGACCCAACATCCTGCTGTTGGGTCAGTCCCCAACCTATACTGGTACCTGGGGTTTTGCTTGCCCAGATGCAATACTCTACCCTTGCCTTTGGTATATTCCATTAAATTTTTCCCTGCATAACTCTCCAGCCTGTTCAGGTCTCTCTGGATGACAGCAGAGCCTTCCAGTGTATCAGCCACTCCTTCCAGTTTTGTGTTGTCAGCAGACTGGTTGACAATGCATTCTATTCCCTCATCCAAGTCTGATCCATGTAGAAAATATACATAGGTATTGCTTACCTTATTGTCACTTGAAACTACATGCATATTAACCAGACTAAAAACGCATCATTATGTACAGGAAAGCAAGATCTGGTCCTTTCCTTTAAGCTTCAAAGTAACACTATACATAGACAATGGTGGAGCTAAAAGTCCTCATCAAATTTACCAATAATAGTAAAAGCATAGAAAGCACTTGCATAAGAAGACTGACAAACACTGCATTGAAAATATGTTGGTGTTTTGGTTTTTTTTTCTGAAATATTTTTCCATATATCTTGAGCTCCATTTGCCTGCTAGGCATTATGTCCGTGCCTGTAATGCAAGATTTCCTTCTCTGCTACATTTTGGAACATCAAATATACTGCAACAGAGATGTTTAAATTCAGATTCACATAGAACAATCCAGAAAATGGCTAGGAAATGTTATGCTGAGAGGAATTAGTTAGCAATTTAAAGTTTTTAAACGAAGTACTAAACAGGACTGAAGGCATTGTTTCAAAAGTATATAAATAAAAAATAAAAGCATTTATGCTTCTTGCTTCCAGAGTCTTTCTTAGTTTTTTGCCTCGTGTTATATTAGTGTCATGACTCATTTCCTACATTGGATGTAAAATAGAAGACATGATGGTTTTCTTATGAAAAGAAACACATTGCCAACTTGTGTTTCTAAGTAAAACTAAAGTTTTACTTTAATTTGAGTTATATTTACGTGGTACATGACAAGTACAAACACCTTTACATATTGCAAGATCAAAGTTTCCACTGAATATAAGACAGGTTCTGTTTGTGTAGGACCAGAGCAAAAAGTTGGATGTTTCCATGGCTCCAATGCTGCCAGAACTTTCCCGTTTTGCCAGAGTTTACAATGACACCACAGACACTTTTGATATGCAGAATAAGCCAATCATCTTTAAAATTAAATATCACACTTTTTTACTATCAATGAGACATTATTAAGACATTTTCTTAAAGAATTTTTAAATATTTTAAATTAGAAATGTCAAGCAATTAGGTTTCACAAAGAACCAAGAAAACCTTTAAATTCAATAGGTTATTCTCTAAAACCTCAGTGATGGACATTCTTATATGCTCCAGCATATAAGGAAGGGAACAATATGGAACTGTTGAATGTGTTCACTAAGTAGAGAAGTTTTTTAATATGACTGTAAACAAAAGGATCTGTACAAGAACCTGTGTATATGTTGAAGTTATTACTGAAACAGAGTCTATGGCATTTAGTCTAGCTTTTAAAATGGTGAATACAAACTTCTAATGACAGTGATATGAGATTTTCCTTCTTTTTTTCTCTATTATAATCTTCAATATATCTCAGGCCCTCATTCTTCACAGGGTAAGTATTTGCCATATATATCGAAATACTTATGCTTGGTTTGGTTACAAAAGAAAGGAGGAACATTCAGAAGGAAAGTATCATGACAATGCAGCAATGGAAAATATACCACATTTGAAATCAGTTTAAATGCAATTTGGAAAAAATAGACCATCACCACCTCAAACAAAGAACTACTAAAGACACAATACATATCTGAAACTAATTATAAAAAATTAAAAAAGAGGTCAAAGAAGTGATCAGATATAAATTTCCTTGGAAGGAAAACTGCTGCTGAGATATAAAGTCCCTTCTTTAAATGGGAACATTTTTAAAATTTAGATGTCATGGTTTACATCTTTCCCTTACTGAACTTCAGTGAAGAGTGTTCTTTCAAGAGATAATGGGAAGGCAAAGGCCAGCCCCATGGTCTTGTATTAGCCAGCTCACTACCCTACAGGCATCTCAGCCTGGACATCTCTATTGTTCTTGTCCTGGGGCTGGCAGCAGAAGCTGGCGCAGCACAAACCCTGATAAAGGGAGCATATGCAGTGTACTTTGCTCTCTGGTGACCCTCTGCTGGAGCATCCGTTATGGATGAGAAGGGACTTCCTCGCCTGGAAGGCCCTTGTGAAATAGACCTTTGTGAAGAGCTGTGTGAGCACCAAGTCAAGCACTGCCTTAGGGATTTGAACCACTGACAAACTCGGACGGTGCCTCACATAGCGTTTTATATTATTTTCCTCCTCCAAACAGTATCTTCTCTGTCTTGGCTTCCTCTCTTCTTCTCCTCTAGGCCCCAGTACTCCTCATGAAGGCACTAATCTATGCTGAAACAGTGAAACCTTCTGTCAGGATTAATACTACTAGTAGGATATCAGTAGATGGATGCAAGCTAGGAAGTCTTAGTATCTCTTCAAATGAAATTAGAGGGGAGATCCCTGTAACAACTCCAAGGGTAACAGTTGAACGACGAAGAACATTAACTTGCCAGAAGACTGCTAAGCAATTACAGTATAGCTGTGTGTGCTGCAGAGATGCCATGGTAGGACATCTTAAGCACTAAAGATTCTTCCTACTCATCTGTAAAGGAAGAAAGCCAGCAGTCACAAAGGAAAGACAAAATATTGTGCAGGCAAAGAGGAGAATGGCTTCTCCTTGAGTGGCAGAGAGAAGGGAAGACTGAGAAAATGTTGAGGAACCACTTGGTTTCATGGAAAGCATGTGTCTCTGTCTCTGTCCTATTGTTTTACAATTAGTTCTTATTTTCCTGTCTTTAATTAATCTATAAGCTGCTTAGGGCACCACCATGATTACTCCTATTTATACAATGTTTGGCACATGAACTTTGAGGCATTGTCAAATATGGAGAGAAAAAAAAAAAAAGAAACATAAACCAGCAAACTATAATAAAGTAAGCTCCAACTTCAAAATATATAAAGCTTGGATATTCATCTCTGGAAAAGTAAAAGGAAACTGTTGGAAAAACAATCAACAGAGGAAAAAAAACCCAAGTGTAACAATGTATACACATGCTCATGGAAATGGAAATATAAGCAGGCAAAGACAGCCACATTAGAGAACCCAGTCTTGAATCAGTGAGGCAGCACAATATATGCAGGTGTATTATAAAAGGAAGCCAAGCAATTACTATGTCTTAGAATAAAAACAAAACGAAACAAAACAAGTCACCAATCCTTATGACTCCTTTCTACTGGATTCTGCCAGGAAGCAGGTTGTTGTAGAGAGGGAGAGATCCCTCCCCTTCAGAGGATTTTGAACTTTCAGGTAGGGTATAGGACTCAGGTCACATATAAATCTTCACTTCCTGGAGGAAACCCACATCTGAAATTGGTATAAAAATTGAGATCCAGGTGTGATCAGGATTAACCCATGTGATTTTGAATGTTGTTGCTAGATTTTTTTATCAGTNAAAGAACCAAGAAAACCTTTAAATTCAATAGGTTATTCTCTAAAACCTCAGTGATGGACATTCTTATATGCTCCAGCATATAAGGAAGGGAACAATATGGAACTGTTGAATGTGTTCACTAAGTAGAGAAGTTTTTTAATATGACTGTAAACAAAAGGATCTGTACAAGAACCTGTGTATATGTTGAAGTTATTACTGAAACAGAGTCTATGGCATTTAGTCTAGCTTTTAAAATGGTGAATACAAACTTCTAATGACAGTGATATGAGATTTTCCTTCTTTTTTTCTCTATTATAATCTTCAATATATCTCAGGCCCTCATTCTTCACAGGGTAAGTATTTGCCATATATATCGAAATACTTATGCTTGGTTTGGTTACAAAAGAAAGGAGGAACATTCAGAAGGAAAGTATCATGACAATGCAGCAATGGAAAATATACCACATTTGAAATCAGTTTAAATGCAATTTGGAAAAAATAGACCATCACCACCTCAAACAAAGAACTACTAAAGACACAATACATATCTGAAACTAATTATAAAAAATTAAAAAAGAGGTCAAAGAAGTGATCAGATATAAATTTCCTTGGAAGGAAAACTGCTGCTGAGATATAAAGTCCCTTCTTTAAATGGGAACATTTTTAAAATTTAGATGTCATGGTTTACATCTTTCCCTTACTGAACTTCAGTGAAGAGTGTTCTTTCAAGAGATAATGGGAAGGCAAAGGCCAGCCCCATGGTCTTGTATTAGCCAGCTCACTACCCTACAGGCATCTCAGCCTGGACATCTCTATTGTTCTTGTCCTGGGGCTGGCAGCAGAAGCTGGCGCAGCACAAACCCTGATAAAGGGAGCATATGCAGTGTACTTTGCTCTCTGGTGACCCTCTGCTGGAGCATCCGTTATGGATGAGAAGGGACTTCCTCGCCTGGAAGGCCCTTGTGAAATAGACCTTTGTGAAGAGCTGTGTGAGCACCAAGTCAAGCACTGCCTTAGGGATTTGAACCACTGACAAACTCGGACGGTGCCTCACATAGCGTTTTATATTATTTTCCTCCTCCAAACAGTATCTTCTCTGTCTTGGCTTCCTCTCTTCTTCTCCTCTAGGCCCCAGTACTCCTCATGAAGGCACTAATCTATGCTGAAACAGTGAAACCTTCTGTCAGGATTAATACTACTAGTAGGATATCAGTAGATGGATGCAAGCTAGGAAGTCTTAGTATCTCTTCAAATGAAATTAGAGGGGAGATCCCTGTAACAACTCCAAGGGTAACAGTTGAACGACGAAGAACATTAACTTGCCAGAAGACTGCTAAGCAATTACAGTATAGCTGTGTGTGCTGCAGAGATGCCATGGTAGGACATCTTAAGCACTAAAGATTCTTCCTACTCATCTGTAAAGGAAGAAAGCCAGCAGTCACAAAGGAAAGACAAAATATTGTGCAGGCAAAGAGGAGAATGGCTTCTCCTTGAGTGGCAGAGAGAAGGGAAGACTGAGAAAATGTTGAGGAACCACTTGGTTTCATGGAAAGCATGTGTCTCTGTCTCTGTCCTATTGTTTTACAATTAGTTCTTATTTTCCTGTCTTTAATTAATCTATAAGCTGCTTAGGGCACCACCATGATTACTCCTATTTATACAATGTTTGGCACATGAACTTTGAGGCATTGTCAAATATGGAGAGAAAAAAAAAAAAAGAAACATAAACCAGCAAACTATAATAAAGTAAGCTCCAACTTCAAAATATATAAAGCTTGGATATTCATCTCTGGAAAAGTAAAAGGAAACTGTTGGAAAAACAATCAACAGAGGAAAAAAAACCCAAGTGTAACAATGTATACACATGCTCATGGAAATGGAAATATAAGCAGGCAAAGACAGCCACATTAGAGAACCCAGTCTTGAATCAGTGAGGCAGCACAATATATGCAGGTGTATTATAAAAGGAAGCCAAGCAATTACTATGTCTTAGAATAAAAACAAAACGAAACAAAACAAGTCACCAATCCTTATGACTCCTTTCTACTGGATTCTGCCAGGAAGCAGGTTGTTGTAGAGAGGGAGAGATCCCTCCCCTTCAGAGGATTTTGAACTTTCAGGTAGGGTATAGGACTCAGGTCACATATAAATCTTCACTTCCTGGAGGAAACCCACATCTGAAATTGGTATAAAAATTGAGATCCAGGTGTGATCAGGATTAACCCATGTGATTTTGAATGTTGTTGCTAGATTTTTTTATCAGTAGTGTCATTTCACTGTCATTTTATGTTAATAAGTCATCTAGTAGCATAAAAATAGTCTTGAACATATTTTTCCTTCACAGATTTTATGGAACTGTTTTAATTTTATTGAACTATTTGAATTTATGTCATGGTGAAACAGCTGAAAAAACCCTTTTATCTAACTGAGTTAACTGTAGACAAGGCTCTAATTTACTCCTTCATATTCCTCTTAAATACTTATTACCTTCAAAGATACAAAACTTGGTTCTATTCCAGCCACATCTATATTGTTTTCTGTGGATCTGACCTCTGTACCCTCATTTATTTTATCTTTTTACTGGTCTTTCAAGAACAGTACGAGGTCACCTGAAAAAAAAAGGTGATGTTGGTAACTTCACATGAAAGACCAAAAGATTAAATAATACCTCTTACTTTGAGTAANGAAAAAATAGATAACATCACAAAACTCTCAACATGCACAAGTCTCAACAGAGGCAGCTGTATGTGAACATTTTATACATTGTAATATTTTTTTGCTTTGTTTTGAAATATGTTGCTACCCTTTCTACAGAAGTGACCTCATCACTCAGCTTCAGCAACTGCTGCTGTGCTTATGGACAAACAGCACAGATTGCAGGGTAAATCTAAACATTTGACTAGGACAGAAGAAAAAGCTGACATGCTCCAGAAAAGCTTTTTCCTGGACCAGGAATGGATAGTTATGGCAAACAGATGGAAGAAATCAAATCCAAAACACAGTGTGTGACCTATCTCAGATAGAGTCTCCTTGCATTTCGTTTTGGCAAAGCCTGAGTATCGCTGATGCCAACTGAATGTTCCTGAGCTGCAGATCTTGTCAGCAGGCTCGAAGCTGCAGTTCTCCCCCTTTCAGAAGTTAATGGACAACACAGTGCAGCAGTAAATACTGACTTGAGAGAAACTTATTCAAAAGTAACATAACAGAAAACCAAAACAAGACTATTATTCCAAACTCAAGGGAACCCATTTTTGCCCTCCAGCTATGTGACAGAATTGGTTTCATATTGGCCAGACCAGGTGGCTGTCTCAAGGCTCTTAAAATCCACATATTGGAAAGAAAATGAACTCTGAATAGGTCTGTGCTCTGTTGTTAATCTTCCTAAATCAAAGGGTGGAAACAGGACTCACTTTCTCTGTTTGACAACAGCATGACAACCACCAAAGTGAAAAATGGAAAGACTCAGAGCCCCTTGGACATTTGCTAACAAAAGTGTGGGTCAGAAAGGCAGGAACTAAGACTACCAGCACAGACAACAGCTAGTATCTGAAGGACCCAGTCTTGTGCTTATGAAAAGACTGAATATTTAATAACTGTTTTCTAGAAAAGAATCATCACTCTTTAAGAATCTGCTAAAAAAAACCAAACAAAAGACAAAACTAAGAAAGCAAACGGAATGAAGGGAAAGATGGCAGAAAAATATCAAAATCTCAGACTGAAATCACTCTGTGTGGCCTGTCTTCTGTGTGAATCAGGAAGAGAAAACATCACACCAAAAAAATATCATTGATATTAATAGTAATGAAGAAAGTAACAAAAAACATTCCCAGTGAAGACATTTAAAATTAATGGTCTTCATGTGTGACAGAAACTACTGCCCTTTTCAATCCTCTACCTCCCCTTCTCATGCCAACATCCCCCAACCTGTTTCAGCAAAAGCAAACTGAGTTGCCTTAAACAGCCTGAGAGGAAGCTGTTTGCCAGCCCACTCCGTTTTGAATGAGATGGCTTCAGGCAGGATTGCACTAAGAGCTATGCCAGCAGCGCAGCGAAGACTGCAGCCTTTGAGGAGGTGATGTGATAACATGCAGCTTGCAGCAGAGATGCATATTGACTCACAGCACATGTGACTACAACCAGAACAAACATAATTTTCCTTTCCAATCCCCTATTCCTGCACAGCTATTTTGCTCTTCTCTTTGACTGTTCCTACCTGTGTCAAACCTGAATGCTTGTCTGCCTCGGACATACATCAGGGGAGTGAAGAACTCTTTTTTTTTTTCCTTTTTTTTTTCTTTTTTTTTCTTTTTTCTGCAAGAAACCCTCATCTCAAAATACATCTTGTCTGTCTGTGGTATTTACAGCTTTCTGTCATCTCCAGACAGATACCCCTCCTAGCCTGGATGATTGTGGCTGAAATTGCAGTCTTGTTCTGGTTTTGTTCATTTGAAGTCATCAAAGTAAGAAGCAAACATTACTGCTCCTTGCATACTACTATACTAGAGCACCTGCCCNGGTGATGTTGGTAACTTCAAATGAAAAACCAAAAGATTAAATAATACCTCTTACTTTGAGTAAAAAAAAAAAAAAAAGAAGGTCTCAATTAGGGCACGAATAAGCCATTGATATCAGAGGATTAAGATATTTTGCCATATTCCTTTCCCTAAAATGAAGACCTTTCAGCTAAAGAAAGAGAACAGCTTAAAAAAACAAACACCACCCCCCTCAAAAAAAAAAAAAGACTAAAAGGAAAAAATAGATAACATCACAAAACTCTCAACATGCACAAGTCTCAACAGAGGCAGCTGTATGTGAACATTTTATACATTGTAATATTTTTTTGTTTTGTTTTGAAATATGTTGCTACCCTTTCTACAGAAGTGACCTCATCACTCAGCTTCAGCAACTGCTGCTGTGCTTATGGACAAACAGCACAGATTGCAGGGTAAATCTAAACATTTGACTAGGACAGAAGAAAAAGCTGACATGCTCCAGAAAAGCTTTTTCCTGGACCAGGAATGGATAGTTATGGCAAACAGATGGAAGAAATCAAATCCAAAACACAGTGTGTGACCTATCTCAGATAGAGTCTCCTTGCATTTCGTTTTGGCAAAGCCTGAGTATCGCTGATGCCAACTGAATGTTCCTGAGCTGCAGATCTTGTCAGCAGGCTCGAAGCTGCAGTTCTCCCCCTTTCAGAAGTTAATGGACAACACAGTGCAGCAGTAAATACTGACTTGAGAGAAACTTATTCAAAAGTAACATAACAGAAAACCAAAACAAGACTATTATTCCAAACTCAAGGGAACCCATTTTTGCCCTCCAGCTATGTGACAGAATTGGTTTCATATTGGCCAGACCAGGTGGCTGTCTCAAGGCTCTTAAAATCCACATATTGGAAAGAAAATGAACTCTGAATAGGTCTGTGCTCTGTTGTTAATCTTCCTAAATCAAAGGGTGGAAACAGGACTCACTTTCTCTGTTTGACAACAGCATGACAACCACCAAAGTGAAAAATGGAAAGACTCAGAGCCCCTTGGACATTTGCTAACAAAAGTGTGGGTCAGAAAGGCAGGAACTAAGACTACCAGCACAGACAACAGCTAGTATCTGAAGGACCCAGTCTTGTGCTTATGAAAAGACTGAATATTTAATAACTGTTTTCTAGAAAAGAATCATCACTCTTTAAGAATCTGCTAAAAAAAACCAAACAAAAGACAAAACTAAGAAAGCAAACGGAATGAAGGGAAAGATGGCAGAAAAATATCAAAATCTCAGACTGAAATCACTCTGTGTGGCCTGTCTTCTGTGTGAATCAGGAAGAGAAAACATCACACCAAAAAAATATCATTGATATTAATAGTAATGAAGAAAGTAACAAAAAACATTCCCAGTGAAGACATTTAAAATTAATGGTCTTCATGTGTGACAGAAACTACTGCCCTTTTCAATCCTCTACCTCCCCTTCTCATGCCAACATCCCCCAACCTGTTTCAGCAAAAGCAAACTGAGTTGCCTTAAACAGCCTGAGAGGAAGCTGTTTGCCAGCCCACTCCGTTTTGAATGAGATGGCTTCAGGCAGGATTGCACTAAGAGCTATGCCAGCAGCGCAGCGAAGACTGCAGCCTTTGAGGAGGTGATGTGATAACATGCAGCTTGCAGCAGAGATGCATATTGACTCACAGCACATGTGACTACAACCAGAACAAACATAATTTTCCTTTCCAATCCCCTATTCCTGCACAGCTATTTTGCTCTTCTCTTTGACTGTTCCTACCTGTGTCAAACCTGAATGCTTGTCTGCCTCGGACATACATCAGGGGAGTGAAGAACTCTTTTTTTTTTTCCTTTTTTTTTTCTTTTTTTTTTTTTTTTCTGCAAGAAACCCTCATCTCAAAATACATCTTGTCTGTCTGTGGTATTTACAGCTTTCTGTCATCTCCAGACAGATACCCCTCCTAGCCTGGATGATTGTGGCTGAAATTGCAGTCTTGTTCTGGTTTTGTTCATTTGAAGTCATCAAAGTAAGAAGCAAACATTACTGCTCCTTGCATACTACTATACTAGAGCACCTGCCCTGCCCTGGAAACTAACGTGTCCCTGGCTGCCACAGAGGGCTGCACCAGGTATAAACTCCAGAGCCTGTGTGGAGATTATCCCAGGAGATGCCTGCTCTGGGTTCAAAGATCTCCTCCATATTGAGGAGGCGAATGCATCCAAACCCACACATCTGCTGAAATAAGATGTGATTGAAACATGACTAATGTGGGGGGACTACTTAAGGTGCCCATTTTTAAATCACCAAAGAGCTATGTCTATCTTTCCTCTGCTTCTTTATGCAGGGTACTTCTGAGTATGTAGAGGAGCCTGGGATTAGGTGAGGAGTGATTCCTGTTTATTTTAGATGACGTTTATCTGGTTTATGATCTCTTTAGATGACTTTATCTGGTTCATGTCCTTTCAGGAGTAGGGTGGTGCTTGAAAATGGGGTGGTCTTAGTCATTCTGAGAGACTTAAGACACTAGGGTGCTCCTAAATCCTCCTTTAGTCAATATAAATTTATATAAGTTTTTCTGTGCTGGGGTCTTCTGACTACATCCTTTTTATACTGCAAGAACAATGGGTTTCAGATGTGGGGGAAGGCCTGCAGGGAGTAGTGTAATACAAATAATGTATTAGTAGTACAACATGCCACTTGGAGTGTGAAAACCATAGTATAAAACCCTGACAGCTACATTCCTGTGCTCTTTCTGGCAAATAAAACTCAATTGCAAACACAGAAAGTGGATGTATGTGCACCTGAAGCAAAAGCGTCTCTCAGCCCAAGAGACATCTAGTGGAAACGGCTGTGTGGTGTGTGCCAAGTCGCCGTCCTGAGCATGGTGAGCTGCCTTTCCCACATACCTCCCCCGGGCAACAAAAGAGTTGGATGCCAGGATTTTTGCTAGCTTGGCATTGCACAAAAGGCCTGTGGGGTGGGTACAATGGAATTTAGGCTGGGCAGGGAGGCAGGACGCAGCAGCATGAGTCTCCAGCAAACAATAGCAACAGCAGGATCAAAACAGCAGGCAGAAAGTATATGCACAATTGCCAAAGCAAAATATCTGGAGCTACAAGGACATTACATCCTCAGCCATGTCCCCAAGCAGGATCCCACTGTTGTTAACGTAACCACTACTGAATCAGACATTTATTTCCCATGGTGGGATGCATATTATCCAAAAAGGTGAAAAGCAGAGGGATTAACCTCAAGCAATAAATTCCAGTCAATTCCTTCAGGTTAACAGGTCACTAAACCAGCCAGTGCCCAGACTTTGTCACCTATCAGAGGCACAAGTGTGAGGCACAGAAGTAACAGGACAGAAATTCAGTGCAGTCAACAGCAACAGAATCTGGTAGAGAGGAAAGCAGGTAAATGTACACAATCCCATTTGTATCATAAGTGCCCAAATGAGAAACACTGGAGAAAAAAAGTTTTTGAAAGAAAAAAGAATTTGTTTTAACTAATTTTAATACTCCTAGCACATTCAAGTAGTAGCATGCAGAACTGACTACATCCCTGGTGATTAGACCATGTTGATGTTCAATATTACAAAACAAGAAGACAAGAAAAGGACCAATCAAATTCATCTCATTTTTGTAACTAGCCAATACATTTTGCTAAAAGCCTTTCTTTACAATGATTCTTTGGCCAGGGATTTGTGCTGCGGAAAGAAATAAAAGGGTTTATGTAGTCGATAGCTCTACATATTTGGCATAGCTTTTAGAGTTTGATCTCTCCTTGCTGCCTTCTCTGGACATTTTCTTGGATATAACACATATGGTCCCAAAGTTAGAAAAAATCTAAAAATCCAGACTGAATAAATGGAGCCTGTCCATACTGCATAGATGACCAATAATTAGTCCTCAAGTACTACCTGGAAGCTTGAATGGGGAATTGAATGATATTTAATTTGGGGGGTGTGGGGTTGCAAATAAAAAGGCCTTCAGTGTACATGAAAAAATAACACTTGCAGCTACTTAAAAACATTTCCCACTCCTCACAGTAGAGCAGTTCAGGTCTGCCAGCATGGTACTTCCCAGCTGAACAAGTGATAGACATAGAATAGCTTTCAGTCAACTCACAGAAGAAAGTTGTCAGGATCAATAATAGAATGTGCTATACATTTCGGAAACATCTGCTTGGTTTGATTCTAGTCTCAGGTAGCTAGAGAGGAGATTTCTAAACCCACTTATGTCACTAATAAGCAAGAATCTTTGAATGGAAATGGAAAGTGAGTTTTGCAATCTTTTTGCAAATCCCACCTGTATAATTTCTACATGTTAGCTTGACATTATAATTGTAGACATCAGGATCCTTAAACAAAACAGCCATGACTTTCCAGAGTTTTATGTGGCTTGCTAAGAGATAACATAACCATATATAAAGGAATTCAGAAATTCCTTGCAAACAGAAGAGCAAACAAGAGTTAGTGTATCAGTGTTAATTCACTTACCTAATGTGACACTATCTTTCATCAGGTCTGGTACAAAAGCAAACATATATTTAGCAACAGCTTTGTACAATGCTCTGTTCATGAGACATGACAGCCTGCCAGCAATACTGTTTTCTATAAGCTTAGCAGAACTAAAAACTAATAAGCAACTCCTTAAGGCCCACCTGATGCTTATTTTCTCATCTGGCCTACAAGGGTCATCCTGTCAATTATCTTTTTAAGTGCTTTAGTGCTTGATTAAAAATAAATAAAAAATTTAAGAAAATAGTAATAAGAAACCAAAGTAGCCAGAAATCTCTGTATATGTTATAGGGGTTTTGTTTGTTTCTTTGTTTTGTGATAGAGCATTAAAAAAAAAAAAAAGTTTTTATCAACAGTTTGTGTGATATTGCAGAGGTCAGCAATAAATTCTCCTAAATCTGCTGAAACATTATAACCTCTTTCTGATTAAGCATTAGGGTCAGCACTAAACTTGTTCCTGCAGTCTTGAACAACAAGTGAAAAAAGCTCATACTCAAATCTGATCTGCCATGTGACTCATCTAATCTTGACATTTTCCCAGCAGCTGGAAGGAAAAATGAAGCAAAGGCTCATTCTTCAAGAGAGAAACTCAGCACATCATTTTGTGCAGGCAGATGGACTGTTCTTTCTAATGATTTTTGTGCTGATGTTGTGCTTGGGTTTACGAGCAGAAGCCTGGAGCAAGGGGTGGGTGGGAGAGAGGGAGAGAAGCTGCTCCCGGTTACAGAGTAAACACAGGGTAAGCAGAGGCTTGACCACTTTGCCTCTCAGCTGGAGCCAGGCTGATTGCTGAAACCATTAGAGTAGCAGCCCTGGCAGCAGGCAGTTCTTCAGCCTCCAGGCCACCATAAAACAGGAGCTCCTTTTTTCCACAAGAAGAAAAGGCCAGTGTCTCAAAGCAAATGCTTTACCACATGGTCCTTTTAGTGGATAGAGAAAGTCTGACACTGTACCTCAGAAAGCCTGGAGGAGGTGTGGGGGGGGACCTGCTCTTTTCCAGTATTTGTGTAAAGCCTTCTTGTTTGTAGGGAAGAAAATACAGGTAACACAAGCACACCAGAAAAATATTTTTGTTATATAGTTGATCTTCTGAGTTCTTTGTCACTGTTTTGTTGGGGTTTTTTTTTCAGGATCATGACACCAAACCAGTCTAAGGACTCCACAGCATTGTGATGCTACCTTTTCCAGGCCCAGAGCTCAAGACATTTAACACAGAAAAGGTATCTTCAGAACATGAGTGGCCTGAGTGTCTCCACTGTGAAGCACCCTGTCATCCCCAGTCTCCACCACACACTCCAGACTTTCCTGTGACGCATTGATTTACATGCTGCTAATGATAAACACTAACTTCGTTCTACCTACAGGGGAAAGTAAGTCAGGAAAAGCTAAAATAGTCAGTTTAATGATATAAATGAATATTGCTGTGATGTCTCAAGATTAATTTATGAGTGTGGTGTACCCCTTACTCTGGCAGATCAAGTGTTTGTTCAAGATTTGTTCAAAGCTTGGTTGCCCTTTAGGTGACATGAGCATAGAGAATTTGTCAGAAAATGCTATAGCCAGAACAGCTGGTGGGGATGCACAGAACAGCCCAGCAACTAAAGAACCACCTTTCCCACTGTTCATTCATGGGTTTAATTACGAACATGACTTACTTCCTTTCTGGATGTTTAATTATTACATCCCAAGATGTTTTGAAAAATCCCATTTTCTTATCTGTGATGAAGGTGTGGTGAGGGGAAGTTACTTTAAAAATCACTTCACTCACGGGGTTTATAGTAGAACTGCGAGTCTGCTTTGTGTCTCACAAATGAGTGGTGAGGATTTTCACTGCTAGTCCAAACTCGCACTGTATTTAACCAGCTCAGTCACATGTAGTTTGGCTCTCTGCTGCAGATGCAGATTAAAATATACACCAAAAGAAGAAAGAGGGTTTTGAAATGGAGCTTGCAAAAGACTTATCTGGAAAAAATATTTTAATTCAGGTGCTCCTTCATACTCTTCAAAGGACTGAATTTAGTAATTTTGTAGTGGAGCCAGACAAGGGATTCAAGTTGAAGCAGCCAAAGCAGAAAAATTTGGAGAACAATTTCATCAGCACTTTATACAGGTTTTGTTAGATGTTATCTCCCTCGTGCAGTTGATTGCTTATTCTAACCCCTCCTACACATCTCTCAATATCTTCATTCCTCCCCTCCTCAGCAAAGATTAAAACCAAAAGTACTGCTATTGTGCTCATATATAATGTTCTCCTAGCTCTCTGTCCCATCTATTTAAAATAATGATCTATTCAAGACAGAGGCTGTCTGTTTTTTTGTGTTTGCAAATTATATGACATATGACACCCAAACTGAAGATGGGCCCTCAGGCACTAGCAGATGAACTTTGGCACTTCTTAATGAAGAGATTAATGCATCTACCTCACATTTCTGTCTGAGGTCACTGTCATCCTGGAGCAAAAGAAGATACATGCTTGCTTTTCAGCCATCTCATTCACTGCTCAGGGTATTAACATGAACATCTTGCAACTGTATACAAGTTCCTGTGCCAGGCTGTAAATTGCAACAGTTGAGGAAAAACAATAGAATTGTTCGTCCATCTATATCTTGCAAATTATTTTCCTCAACTGCAGATCTCAATTTCTCATGAAAAAAAATAAATAAATATCAGTACCAATATTTTTAGCATTTCAGAAGAAGAATTTATACAGAACAAATCATACAGCTATTTGGTAAACAGATTCCATACTTTTGCTTCATCAGTTTGTTGTAAAAACAATATAAATTTCTCAATATCTACAAGAGTACTTATGTTGTATCCCTAGATCTAACATCTCAAAGACCAGAATAATTAAGTAAGTCACGAAAGTTTAGAGGGATTTGTTCAGTGGCCTGAAGCACAATTAGGCAAACTCCTGTTGAGTTTGAGAGATGGATTTCTAATTGCACCTATGATGTGAACACCTTTCCAAAAGACAACAAATACAGCTTTACACTTGTAATGATTAAGTAGCTAATACCACCATTATTTACATTCTCATGGGTTTTAAGAGTTAAATATTTCACAGCAGATCAGCAATAGGACTTGGGATGCTTTCTGTGGCTTCTTGGTTTCCCTTCCCTGGCTGCCATAAGCACCACTACAACCCCTGTGCCCAGCATACCCCACTGAGAACTTTCAGCTTACCTAATTTTTCTCTCTTCCTCTTTCAGCATTTCCCAATCCACACACCTCTGAAAGTAGAAAGGGTATTAAGCAATATGTTTAAAATTTACCTGGCAAGGAAATAACCCTTGGACTGAAATGTGTGTCCATAGGCAATGTGTTAAAAAAAAAATAAATTATTTTTACTACAGGACATCTATACTGCATTATTTCAAGTATTGGCTGAAAACTATTTACCGATTCCTCTTAGATACAGAAAGAAATATATAATGGTTTAGAGTTGTTTTTTATTTGCTTTACATAAGTGAAATCTTATTCCTTAGCAAAAAGTGTAGAGAATCTTTCTTACTCTGCAATAAAGTGGAAAGACTTGAAAAGCAGGTTACAAAAGAGCCCTGAAACAAAGGCAGACCAAAAAAAAAAAAAAGATTTTTCACTTTTTGTCAACAAATCAGTTTTTATAACTTCCATCAATCCTGAAGTTATGTATGAAGTTATGAGATGTCTATCAAATGAATAATAGATTTATATCTCCTCAGAGAAATTTACAGATTATTTACTTCAGACAGTAAATATGTTTTGATCTGATGTACTGCAAAGTACATTAAAGAAAAATAAATTATGACACTTTTAGTCATTTACAACTGTCATATAGCTCATTAAACCTTTACAAATCTGAATGCTTATAAAATAAAATTGAAAAAAATATGAAGCTTTCTAAAATCTGAACACTTTTATTTGTAAAAGCCTACATAATAATAGCTCTTCTATCAAGCTCTATTCTATCTACTATTTATGGTTTCATCCTATCACAGCAGACCCTTCCTGTCTCACTTTTTGGCTCAGGATGGTCCACTCCCTTTTGTATGAGTAGTAGGAAGTTCACAGTTCCAACAGGAAGACCCCACCTTCCCAAGACAAATCAGATGCTATTGTATGACTCATTTTTCATGGATAACCTTGATAATATGACATACATTTAATTAAAAAAAAAAACCAAACAACAAACCAAACAAAAAACAACATACAAAAAACCCAACAAAAAAACAAAAACCAACAAAACAACAACCAAAAAAACCAACAAAACAATGCACACCACACAAACAAATACAATCCCCAAACAAATAATTCTGAAGAGATTTGGCCGAGCTGGGGAGTTTTCTGTTTCCTTACCTTAAATTTTACATTCATTTACCATACTTTCTCTTTCCTTCAATAGATGAGTAGCTTCTGTTTCTCACTGTTTAATGAAGAAACAAAAACTGTTTGATATGTTTTCTGTCTTTACAAATATAATTGAAGGCAATTTCAGTTTTTACCTAATGGTCAATACAGCTTGATACATGCTGGCTGAAAAACAATGAAACTGGTTTTGAAACTCCAGTCAGTTACCTACATGTAGACAAATAGGAGGCTATAGGTAAAACACAGAATCTGCAGAAGGCATTTCATCCCTTCTGGAGTCACATTTGAAGTCCAGGAAGAATATAATATTTCAAATAGATGTGCAATGCCTATCTTTAGGCAACAATTTAAACTGAGATTATTGAGTCTAAATTGATACACAAATGTTTGGTGAGTCCCGTGTTAAAATCTCATGCCATTTTAATGACCTGAGACTATAATAATCTACTGTGCTTCCCCTTCTGCTAAAGAAGTCAGCTAGCAACACAAATTAACATTATAATTAAAAGTGTTTGAGTTATATGAAAGAAAATAGAAAATCCATAATAGTCACGTGTAATTTTGGACCCTAAATCCTGTTATGATTGCATTCAAGAGAAAATGATGCAGGATTTTGAATTTAGCTGGAAAAGCAGGAAATATTTGACATATTGGTATAGCTTTCACTGTGATATTTGAGATGAGCAAAGATCCTTGGGGATCAAATTTGGAGCATAAATGTGTGTGAGAAAAAAAAAACAGAATAATATTTTTAAGGTAAAAGTAGCTTTATGCTAACTTCTGGAAGACATTTTAATGGTAGAAGTTGACTATGGTTAAGATCAATTCATGTCTGCTGCATCATAAATTCTATTGTATTAAAAAATTAAAGGTTTTGAGATCATAAATTTTACTTATGCATATCAAGGGAATCTTTCATTGGGAAAGAAGTTAAAGAGGGCCACTGGTTATTTCAAGTATCCTTCATTGGCAGCAGTGGGGTTCATCTCCACTCCCCCATGCATCACAAAAGACATGCCAATTTTTTAAATGGCTCAGCAATTCTCCCACTTGCCTTGGCTTGTTTCCTCAGTGGGAGTACTTGTCCTGCCAGGGAAATTCCAGCTTCAGCTGCTGAAGCAGGTGGCTGTCTCCCAAAAAGGCATGAAGCTCAGGCTTGTTGGTCTCACTTGAAATAGGGTGAGCTCTATGTCTGGGCTTTCACAGGTTGTGCAGCTGCCTGGCTATGCAGAGGGTCTCTTCTAAATTGTTGACTTGATGTGAGAAGGACATCAGCTGTGGTGAATTGGGATTACAGCTCAACAAAGGGCATGGCCTACTGCCCTAGGCCACTCAGTGATAAAAATCACTTTTCCTGTTCTAAGGAGATGGAGATTATGTTGGTATATCCCGTTTTGGTGGCCAGGACAGTGGCAAGGGAGAGGGATTTTTTTGCAGGAGTCACCTGTCTCTTTTCCTCTATTGCAGTACCCACTGAGGCAGTAGGGAATCAGCAGGGCAGCAGTGCAGGAGGAGGAGGAGTCAACTCCCCCTGCTGTATATTCTCAGGCTGGCAGGGAGGGCAGAAACAGTTTCTTCTTTTTCTGCTGAGCCTGATTTTACATGAGTGCTTTACCACTCCTGAACCACTACTTATCCTTTACCTGGAAATGATGGGATGACCTCTGCTCTCAGGGTGTACAATGACAAAAGTTCATGGCACTAATATACACTCTTCTGTTGATTCCCTGGTGATGAACTCCTTTTGTTCACATTCTATACACTTGCCTGGCCCGTGCATACACACTCACTGACATGCAATTTCAGTCAGCATTCTGTTATCCTACAAAGATCATACTGGAGCTGGAAGGAGGCATTCTCCATGTGGAAATCTAATCCTGTGACATTTTCAGTGTGACAATAACCAGGACATGCTGTAATTCTAACCAGACAGTCTGTTATTGGAAGATATGTAGTCCAATTTCTTGTCTAAAATTCAGCTTTTAATAGGGACCAGAACCTTGGGGTGCTAATCTAAGCCAAATTAATTT
Organism: Ceyx cyanopectus; assembly: GCA_013401355.1. Lineage (NCBI taxonomy): Eukaryota > Metazoa > Chordata > Aves > Coraciiformes > Alcedinidae > Ceyx > Ceyx cyanopectus. The sequence continues at coordinate 34,061 of VYZU01008535.1, forward strand.
TTGCATGCTTTGAGGCTTAACTATCACTACTATATTATGTACTTTTTCAGTATTGTGTAACTCTTTCACTACTTCCTGTTTGTCATATCTTTATTACTTTTTTTTTTTTAAATGAAAACCAATGCAAATGTTAGGAAAAAAATAAGCTATGTGTTAGGCTTCAGTTAGAGTTTAACACCTTTAAATAAAGCTATTTATTATTCTTATAGGGCCAATTCAGAAGAAAATAAAAAATTAAAATCTTCCACATGAAATCTATGGAAGGAGAGAAAATATATGGGTAATTCAAAGGGAACAGGAGGCCATCAAAAGAATAAGCATAGTGCTCTGAAGATAAAGTCAGCTGCCTAGCATAATTATTTTGCAGTGCCCTTTGCTGACTTTGGAGACATTTCTGTTAAAAAAAAAATAAAAAAATTTTGAAGTTGAAAGTTAC